>BSUD01000465.1:295032-311734 GCA_033239045.1 Fagopyrum esculentum | reverse complement strand
GGGGTGATTTTGGGTAGCCGAGTTTAAAGATGTGGGACACGGCTGAGAGGTGGGTGGACTGTTTGACAAGGTTGAGGTGAGGGATGGGCCAGCTGGTGAGTTTGATGGTCCAACAAGGGTGAGGGATGAGCCAACAGTGATAGTGGGCTGAGGTGGACCGGGTTGAGGTAACACGGGTGGACTTGGGACAACAGGAAGGTGGGCTGTCCGTGTTGAGGAAGTAGGCGGCACATCAGGGAGGTGGGCCTGTGAGTCCAAATTCTGGGCTAAGTGATATGGAGAGCAATTTGGTTCAATATCCAACACCGCAGGAGGAGACAGAAAAGACGCAGAATTGGCGAAAGGGAAAACGGACTCATCGAATGTGACATGACGAGATATGATAATCTTATTAGATTTCAATTCTAAACATTTGTACCCCCGATGATGATTAGGATATCCTAAAAAACACAAGGAGTAGACTGAGGAGTTAATTGGTGAGGAACGGTGGCGTTTTGATTCAGGTAGCAAAGGCACCCAAAAACGCGGAGATGATTAAAGGAAGGTGTTGAATGATACAACACTTGGGTTGGTGATTGATTTTGTATTGTGGTGGAAGGAAGAATGTTAAGAAGAAAACATGACATATCAAGAGCATGAGACTAAAGAGAGATTGGTAGGGAAGCATGAAAAAGAAGAGAGCGCATCATATTATTGATGGTCCGGATGACACGTTCGGCTTTCCCATTTTGTGGAGACGTGTGAGGACAGGAGAACCGAAAATTAATGCCATGAAGGGCGAAAAACGAGTGAAATTGGTGATTATTAAAATCGCGACCCATGCCACATTGGAAAGTTTTAATAGGCGCATTGAATTGAGTTTTGATGAATTTATGGAATTGCACAAAATGATAAAAAACTTGAGATTTAAATTTAATGGGAAAAACCCAAAGAAAATGTGAAAAATCATCAAGAAATAATAGGTAATATTTGAAACCTTCTCAACTAGGAATCGGAGAGGTACAAAGATCACTATGGATAATGTCGAAAGGTGCAATGGTTGTATTCATTGAACGTTCAAAGGGGAGCCTATGATGTTTCCCAAGTTGACAAGCATGACAAAGCGATGAGGTTCACTCCTTATTAAAATGAAGAAAAGAAAACTTCCTAAGAAAATCTAGAACTGGTGCGCCCGGATGACCTAGACGAGCATGCCAGAGACTCGATGACTGAGCAGAAAGAGCATGAACAGACGCGGAACTTGTGGTAACTGGATAAAGATCCCCATAGCTATTGTATCTCAGACGGACTGTCCCCGTGTGTAAATCCTTCACAGAAAAACCAAAAGGGTCAAACTCAATACTAGCATGGTTATCGGTTGTGAAACGGCGAACCGAGACAAGGTTTTTAATAATCTGTGGAGCAATAAGGACTTTGGATAAACGGAGTGGTTGGGTAGGAGTGGTAAGGTGAGCATCTCCAAGACCTGTAGATGGTATCCACATGCCATTTCCGACAATTATCGAATTTAAATAACCATTATACGAGATGGACGAGATGTTCCTGAATTATGTGTAATGTGGGAAGTGGCGCCGGTGTCTATGTACCAAAAATTGTCAACGGGATTTTACGTCATCGATGCAAAGTATTGATCAAGAGAGGTGGGTTGCGTGGAGTCAGCTACTGCAGAAAACTGGGCCTGTTGCAGTCTACTGGGCTGCGCAGAAGATGGGCCCAATAGCCCTTGCTGAGATGAGTAAGGAGAAGGAGGATGCTGTTGGGCCAGAGGAGGAGGAAAATTGCAGTGGGCCTGTTGCTGCTAGTGGGCTGTAGGTGGGCCAGAGGAAACTGGAGCCCATCCTGAATTAGGGCGAAAAACATATCGCGTTGGAAACTGAGGGACATCACTGCTGTTGTGTGATAGCATGAATTATGGTCTATATTTTGGGGTTTGTTTGGACCTTTTATCTTCAATAATATGCATGTTTGTATGTATAATATGTGATTATATTACCATTTCATCTACCTTTGCGGGAATCGAGGTCTACACCTAGTTTTGTTGTAATCGTAGGTAAAATGGCACGTTTTGCATAAAAAAGGAGCAAAAGGAGCTATGGAGTCATTGGAGCTACATCCAGGAACATAAGGAACCATCCAGGAAGCATAGCCATGGATTAAAGATTCACTTTGGACCAGATTTGAGAGATTTCACATTCAGTTGTGACTCACCTCGGTTGACCACAGATTCACCTCGACCGAGGTGATCCAGGGAAGTCGACTCGACCGAGGCGAACACCTGGGACGCGGCGAGAATATTTTATTCTTGATTGAGATCTTTTATCTTTGGAAAGAGATCTTATATTTTTGGGCTTGGCTCCTGGAAGGAAGAAGATATATTCAGATCATATATTTTACCTATTTTTATGGGAAGAGATCTTTCAAAGATATCTTATCTTTGGAGAGTAATTTTCCTATAAAAAGGGTCGGATTTCCCACAAATCCAGAGGATGCTATTGTTCGCTCCAAAACGGTGTGTGCAAGCTTTAAATTTATAACCCTAGAAAAAGCTTAAAACAAGGATGCGAACCCGCAGTGTACTGGTCAATCGTAGTAAAAGCAAGGAATTCCAGGGGTCGATCACAGGGACTTGGTGAAACAAAGTCCAATTACGGTTTGCTTAAGTGAATACTAACCACAAAAGGTGATTAACACAATCAAAGATGATAAAGAAGTCAATAAAACAAATATGCAATTCTAGGGATTAAAGCATCTAGTTGTGGTTCCAACTCAAGATCTAAAGATAAGCGGACAAAGCTGAGGTTTTTGTAAGGGAAGGTGTTTCTAAAGTGTGAATAGATCACCGGGTAAGTCTCACTACTCACTAATCCAAGACCGTAACTCCTATCACCGGGTAAGTCTCAAGGAATCAAGATAAAGAACTATAATCTCAAACTAACACACCATCTAAGGGAATAGAATCAACCTTTACCGGGTAAGTCTCAGGCTAACTCACAAAGATGGGATGAAAGCACACTCAAACCCCAATAAAGGATAAACCTTTATTACCTATACTTATGATCTTAGGTACACAAACTAAGGAATTACCGGGTAAGTCTCATCCTAAGCTTGCATTGAACCAGGGAAGGTGTAATAAGAATAGGATTTGGCAAACTCTAACACTTAACTCTCAGTTACGGATCAGATAAGTCACCTCGGTCGAGCCAAATTCCATCCCGGCCGAGATGTTCATCGACTGAGCGAGATGCTTAAGGTTAAGGTTAAAGACTCGAGCTTTCAGGGTCCTACTGGAATCTAAGATTATTCTATCATTGTTTTTCCCACAACCTTCAGCCAATCAGCCTAGAATCACACAAGGAAATTAGCCACTCATCATCATGAAAATATCAATCAAATATATGGGAAGAAGGTGAATATTTGAACAAGAAGAATTTAATGAAAAGACTTCTATAACTGAATCAAATATCACAGCAAAAGCGTTCCTTGGATATAAATCCAAACAAGACAAGACAACAAGGAAGGGAATCTAAGATGATCTTACAAAACCCTTCAAAAGCTATAAAAGCTATAGTCTTCAATCTTCAACCTTCAAAAAGGTTCTTCAAATCTCCAACTGGAGTATGGCTGCAGCGGCTGTTCCGAATGATAGCGGATGTAAAACAAGTGATAGCGGCCCCCCGATTTGTTGGAAATCCAACCCTTTTTATAGGAAAATTACTCTCCAAAGATAAGATATCTAAGAAAGATCTTTTCCCATAAAAATAGGTAAAATATAATCAGAATATATCTTCTTCCTTCCAGGAGCCAAGCCCAAAAATATAAGATCTCCTTCCAAAAATAAAAGATCTCAGCCAAGAATAAAATATTCTCGCCGCGTCCCAGGTGTTCGCCTCGGTCGAGTCGACTCCCCTGGATCACCTCGGTCGAGATGGATCTGTAGTCAACCGAGGTGAATCTCGACTGAGTGTGAAATCTCTCAAAACTGGTCCAAAGTAAATCTTTAATCCATGTCTATGCTTCCTGGAGGTTCCTTTATGTTCCTGGATGTAGCTCCAATGACTCCATAGCTCCTTTTGCTCCTTTTCGATGCAAAACGTACCATTTTACCTGCAATTACAACAAAACTAGGTGTAGACCTCGATTCTCGCAAAGGTAGATGAAATGGTAATATAATCACATATTATACATACAAACATGCAGATTATTGAAGATAAAACGTCTAAACAAACCCCAAAATATAGACTATAATTCATGCTATCAAAATACCCCATACTTAGCCCTTGCTTGTCCCCAAGCAAGTTCCGCATATAAAATACAAGATAGAATGGATTATAAGTCAAGAAAATCAACGAAAAGTATTTCAAAACATTTTTATGGGGTGCTACAATCAAAGATCACTCTAAGAGAATACTTCATGGAATTTAAAATCAAAATATGCTCAAAACATTTTATAAATATAAGAAAGTTGTTCATCTTTGCATAAAATCATAGAATGCATAATAAGTCATATTTATCGAAATTAATCATGTATAATCCAGTTTAAACCACTAAGTCAATCAACAAGCTCGAGGTCTCAAGGGCTTCCCAAAAGAAAGGTCAAGAAACGTGTAGGGTAGGGATGTATGTAAGGTAATGTGGTGCTAGAATCCGGGAAAAGGATAAACTTTGCTTTCACTTAAACTTTCAACATCTTCCACCAATAAGCTTTGCTTATTTCACACTTTTTCTTTTTACTTTACTTTTTGGGATGCATGGACAGAGGTGCACAATAACCGAAGCCTAGGAAATCAGCAATCATCAATTTCTTGAGATGCATCAAACCCTTGATGCACATACCATGACCCGTTAGGAATATCGCTCAATCCGACTTTGGCAAGACACAAACACCCGGCTATGTGAATGGTGCCGAGTTACTCATCTTCATGATTGACTTCCCCAAACCTATTTATTGCTTTCTAACACTTTCACTTCCAGCCAACTTCTCAACTTTTACTTCACTTGCTTTCACCACTTCGCTTGCTTCCAAATTCCCGGATAGGTAAAGGGAGGCAAAATGTATATGAGGGGCTAAGCATGATCAAGAAGAAGAAGAGAGAAGAATGAATTGCCTTGGTCTTTCCAGGAAGAAAGTGAGAGAACTCATACCGTGGTGTCAACCTTCAAATTCAACATAATTTGGATAAAAATAAAGTATTAAACATGCCAATAATTTCAAACAAAGCATTTAGCAACTTAAACATAGTATAAAACCTTTCCAACATATAAAAATTTCAAAACCAGTCAGTAAACAAGATCTTCACTGAGATCATATCCAGATAAGAAGCACAAAAATCGTTTCGAAAACTCTCAGTTAAACCACCTCGGTCGAGGTGTTCTTAGGTCAACCGAGGTGAAACGCCTCGTTCGGCCAGAACTGTCTCGGTCGAGGTCTAAAATTTTTTTTTTTTTAAAACCAGTTTTCTTTCAGTTTCGACGTTTTTCTCAATCAAATAATCTGTAAGTATGCATGTAGTCTCAGATAAACACATAGAAGCAAAAGTGAAGCCTAAATATCCACATACCCCATACTTGGGACACATTGTCCCAATGGGTCAAAATAAGTCTAAGGACAGGATACTCACCGGACATAAAGCTGGACTGCGGAACAAGAAGATAAACTCCAGAAATGCATCAATCCTCATCGGGTCGGTCGAGGTGTTTCTGGGCGGACCGAGGTGCTGTGACAGAGCGGATGTCAGACCTAATCACCTCGGTTGACCAAGAATCATCTCGGTCGAGGTGCTGTGACAGCAACCGAGATGTGTCTCAGTCAAACTCCGTCTTCTCAATTTCTGTCCTTCCAGTTATGCTCCTGGTTCGTTCTCCTTCCTTAGCTGTAACCTATTATCTGTCTAGGACGCCAAAAACAAACAAAACAAAGCAAAAACAACCTATCTAAGCTAAACTAGAAAAAGGGAAAAGAAAGCAATACCTTGGGTTGTCTCCCAAGAAGCGCTTGGTTTAAGGTCGCTAGCTGGACCATACGGCATGTGATTACTCAATGCACTTCGAATGTCGTGGAGTGCTCATCACATCGATAATGAAACTCTTTCAAAAAGGTTCCGGTTCCTAACTTCACCGACAGATGGTAAGATCTCCCATGTACAAGCTTGTACGGTTTGATTCTCACCGTAATTCTTCTAGCTTTCCTGCACTTCGATGGGACATAATCTAGCCTCGTGTCCCATCCTTTCCTGGATCGAGAAAACAACTTCTCGAGAATCCTAGCAGCTTCCCCATCTATTGCTTGGGGATGGTACAGGGTCCTGAGCATGCGAGGGACCCCATACTTGAACAAGAGACACTTCATCGCCTTAGCGGTGTAGTGCTTGCAAACTCTACTCCTCATGATCCGAGGAGCATCTTCTTCCAACAATCTCAAGGAAGACTTCATCTTGATCTTTGGAGGTTCTTTCGGAAGAGACCTCCAACTCTCCGGTGCTTTCCTGAAAAATTCAGAAATCTTAATAGGAATTTCAAATGAAGTAGGAGAATGTACCTCGTAAAGTTCTCCAAAGCTTGAGGCAAGTTTCATGTTGGGTTGACATTCCACACACGAAATCCTTCTCAGCTCAGCTGGTCTTTCCTCCACCGTGGCCACAATCTCAGTAATTTGACCAAGGTTCTCTGCATCTTCTGCTTCCAGTTTTGCAGATTCTTCCATCTCGGCCGAGATCGTTTCCACCTCGACCGAGGTCTCAATAGTTGGGTCGAGACCTTCCATATCCTCCTCTTCCTCAGAAGTTTCAGGAGAAATTTCTGGTTCGACTGGGGGAATGCTCGAAACGTGCAACACTTCCTTATGCTCCATTTCCGGCTTAGCATAGGATAGGGTGCGTTCATGGAACTCCTCCACATTCTTCGTCAACCTCGCCAATATCGTTTCAATAGAATCTTGAGGAGGTTGCTCATAAGTCTTTCTAGGGATATTCTTCTCATCCCATATCTCAAGGTCACGCTGAATGGCTTCTTCTCTTTCCCATTCATTGTTGAACCAATAGAAGGAGTATTTCTCCTCCAAGTACTCATAATAGTCCGCCCTAGCATTTTGTCTTGCTATCCAGACTGGATCAAATGTAGTCATCGGAAATCCTGAAAACTACAAAACTCATAGAAAGAGTAGTTAGTAGCAACAGGGGCAAGTGCCCCGAAAGCAAACCGCAACCGGCTCGGTCTAGACCAAGTCCCCGGCAACGGCGCCAAAAACTTGTTCGCTCCAAAACGGTGTGTGCAAGCTTTAAATTTATAACCCTAGAAAAAGCTTAAAACAAGGATGCGAACCCGCAGTGTACGGGTCAATCGTAGTAAAAGCAAGGAATTCCAGGGGTCGATCACAGGGACTTGTGAAACAAAGTCCAATTACGGTTTGCTTAAGTGAATACTAACCACAAAAGGTGATTAACACAATCAAAGATGATAAAGAAGTCAATAAAACAAATATGCAATTCTAGGGATTAAAGCATCTAGTTGTGGTTCCAACTCAAGATCTAAAGATAAGCGGACAAAGCTGAGGTTTTTGCAAGGGAAGGTGTTTCTAAAGTGTGAATAGATCACCGGGTAAGTCTCACTACTCACTAATCCAAGACCGTAACTCCTATCACCGGGTAAGTCTCAAGGAATCAAGATAAAGAACTATAATCTCAAACTAACACACCATCTAAGGGAATAGAATCAACCTTTACCGGGTAAGTCTCAGGCTAACTCACAAAGATGGGATGGAAGCACACTCAAACCCCAATAAAGGATAAACCTTTATTACCTATACTTATGATCTTAGGTACACAAACTAAGGAATTACCGGGTAAGTCTCATCCTAAGCTTGCATTGAACCAGGGAAGGTGTAATAAGAATAGGATTTGGCAAACTCTAACACTTAACTCTCAGTTACGGATCAGATAAGTCACCTCGGTCGAGCCAAATTCCATCCCGGCCGAGATGTTCATCGACTGAGCGAGATGCTTAGGGTTAAGGTTAAAGACTCGAGCTTTTAGGGTCCTACTGGAATCTAAGATTATTCTATCATTGTTTTTCCCACAACCTTCAGCCAATCACCCTAGAATCACACAAGGAAATTAGCCACTCATCATCATGAAAATATCAATCAAATATATGGGAAGAAGGTGAATATTTGAACAAGAAGAATTTAATGAAAAGACTTCTATAACTGAATTAAATATCACAACAAAAGCGTTCCTTGGATATAAATCCAAACAAGACAAGACAACAAGGAAGGGAATCTAAGATGATCTTACAAAACCCTTCAAAAGCTATAAAAGCTATAGTCTTCAATCTTCAACCTTCAAAAAGGTTCTTCAAATCTCCAACTGGAGTATGGCTGCAGCGGCTAATCTGAATGATAGCGGATGTAAAACAAGTGATAGCGGCCCCCCGATTTGTGGGAAATCCAACCCTTTTTATAGGAAAATTACTCTCCAAAGATAAGATATCTAAGAAAGATCTTTTGCCATAAAAATAGGTAAAATATAATCAGAATATATCTTCTTCCTTCCAGGAGCCAAACCCAAAAATATAAGATCTCCTTCCAAAAATAAAAGATCTCAGCCAAGAATAAAATATTCTCGCCGCGTCCCAGGTGTTCGCCTCGGTCGAGTCGACTCCCCTGGATCACCTCGGTCGAGATGGATCTGTAGTCAACCGAGGTGAATCTCGACTGAGTGTGAAATCTCTCAAAACTGGTCCAAAGTAAATCTTTAATCCATGGCTATGCTTCCTGGAGGTTCCTTTATGTTCCTGGATGTAGCTCCAATGACTCCATAGCTCCTTTTGCTCCTTTTCGATGCAAAACGTACCATTTTACCTGCAATTACAACAAAACTAGGTGTAGATCTCGATTCTCGCAAAGGTAGATGAAATGGTAATATAATCACATATTATACATACAAACATGCAGATTATTGAAGATAAAACGTCTAAACAAACCCCAAAATATAGACTATAATTCATGCTATCAGCTATACCACCGATCAGGGTTTATACACCGCTACAACCATACTCCAGTTAGAGATTTGAAGAACCTTTTTGAAGGTTGAAGGAAGATTGAAGTCTATAGCTTTTATAGCTTTTGTGAAGGGTTTTGTAAGATTCCCTTAGATTCCCTTCCTTGTTGTCTTGTCTTGTTGGATTTATATCCAAGGAACGCTTTTGTTGTGATATTTGATTCAGTTATAGAAGTCTTTTCATTAAATTCTTCTTGTTCATATATTCACCTTCTTCCCATATATTTGATTAATACATTCATGATGATGAGTGGCTAATCTCTTTGTGTGATTCTAGGGTGATTGGCTGAAGGTTGTGGGAAAAACAATGATAGAATAATCTTAGATTCCAGTAGGACCCTGAAAGTTCGAGTCTTTAACCTTAACCCTAAGCATCTCGCTCAGTCGATGAACATCTCGGCCAGGGTGGAATTCTTCTGACCGAGGTGACTTATCTGATCCGAAACTGAGAGTTAAGTGTTAGAGTTTGCCAAATCCTACTCTTATTACACCTTTCCTGGTCCAATGCAAGCTTAGGATGAGACTTACCCGGTAATTCCTTAGTTTGTTTACCTAAGATCATAAGTGTAGGTAATAAAGGTTTATCCTTTATTGGGGTTTGAGTGTGCTTCATCCCATCTTTGTGCGTTAGCCTGAGACTTACCCGGTAAAGGTTGATTCTATTCCCTTAGATGGTATGTTAGTTTGAGATTATAGTTCTTTATCTTAATTCCTTGAGACTTACCCGGTGATAGGAGTTACGGTTTTGGATTAGTGAGTAGTGAGACTTACCCGGTGATCTATTCACACTTTAGTAACACCTTCCCTTGCAAAAACCTCAGCTTTGTCCGCTTATCTTTAGATCTTGAGTTGGAACCACAACTAGAATGCTTTAATCCCTAGAATTGCATATTTCCTTTATTGACTTCTTATTCATCTTTGATCGTTTTAATTGCTTTGTGGTTAGTGATTGCTTAAGCATACCGTAATTGGACTTTGTTTCACTAAGTCCCTGTGATCGACCCCTGGAATTCCTTGCTTTTTACTACGATTGACCCGTACACTGCGGGTTCGCATCCTTGTTTTAAGCTTACGTCTAGGGTTATAAATTTAAAGCTTGCACACACCGTTTGGAGCGAACAAGTTTTTGGCGCCGTTGCCGGGGACTTGGTCTAGACCGAGCCGGTAACGGTTTGCTTTTGGGGCACTTGCCCCCGTGTCTACTAACCACTCTACTTGAGTGATTTTTGCAGGTTCTTTCTTAGGTATATGCGAAGAACCCGCACTGGGAAGGAAATCGTTACTTACGATCCCGAACCAGAAAAGACATACAAGCGACGCTTAAGAGAAGCGAAGATGGCCCAACAAGACAACCGCGATCTTGAGGCCGAATTGAAAGAGGCGTTAGAGCTGCTACACCTCAGCAGGGAAGAACTAAGGCGAGAGAAGGAAGAAACTCGCACCAAGACTGAAGCAATCGAAGCAGAGATGGCCGTCATACGAGACCAGATTCTACTTCGACCGAGGGAAGATCCAGTTGCTGACCCTCGACCGATGCAGGTCCCAGTTGCTGACCCTCGACCGAGGCAGGTCCCAGTACCAGACGCCCCGGCCGAGATGGTTCCACCTCGGATGCTAGTCCGAGATATTCTTCTTGCAAGAATCCCACGAACCCTAGGTCAAAGGATGGACCCCAATCAACAACTGAGGCGTCCAGGAGTTAACCTAGGGGATCCAGCGGACCATGACTATGAACTTCGACCGCGAGTTCTATCCATGATTCGCCAATGTCCATTCGGAGGGCTAGAGAAGGAATCACCACATCAACATCTTCAAAACTATGAGATCTTGATGGAGACCTTGAGACCCTCAAGGATTGAAAATAACAACTACAAGCTAAGACCTTTTTACTTTTCTTTAAAAGATAGAGCTCTTACTTGGTATCAATCTCTTCCTCCAGGAAAAATCAGCACATGGGAGGAGATGACTACGGAATTCTTGACCAAATTCTTTCCCCCCTCAAAAACAGCTGAAATGAGAGGGAAGATCAATGCTTTCAATATGAAGGACAAGGAGAGCTTGTCCAAGTCATGGGAGCGGTTCAAGGACATCCTTTTCGATTGCCCACATCATGGGATTCTAAAGATAGAGTTGTTGGAGATATACTTCAAAGGACTGGACGGAAGCACCCAGTTCAACCTCCAACTACTCTCCGCCGGTACCTTTATGGACATGGCGATTGACGAAGCTTGGGACTTCATCGAGAAGCAAGCTTTGCATATGGAGAAGTACACCCACCAAGGAGCTGAAGGTGGAGTTAAAAGAGTTAACTTCCAAGAAACTCAGCCCAACAACAACCAACTCACGTCTTTAAAGAATGACGTGAAGCAATTGAAGGAACTCTTGGTTGCTCAAACCAAGAAGGAAGAGCAAGGACAAAGGAACAACAACAACGGATACCGCAACAACAACAACGGTTCCCGGAACAACAATTACAACAACAACAATAGAGGATCCAATAGCAACAATTGGAGGGCGAACAACCAAAATTCTGGTAACAATCATTCAAACTCCAATTCTAACGATTCCTCTAATCCTTTCCTCTCTTCCCCTTCTTCTTCTTCTTCCACTCCATTAAAAAGCCAGGGGCAACGATCAAGTTCGTCTCAACCAGAAAAGAAAGACGCAGTTCTGGAGGCTATCTTGATCAAGCTTAGCGCTATGGAGACTTCTATGACTTCATTTTCGAAGGCCTGTTAGCATGAAATATATAGTGATATTTTAGGCACGTTTTCTAAACGTATTTGATTCATATTGATAGTCTTTGATTAAGCATTGTTGCATTAGTGAGCTAGTTTGCCTATATTTTCGATATGGATGTCTACACAAGCTTTATGTTGATTATAGGTAATTGAGAGCCATTTCCGAGCGGAATTGAGCAAAGATGGAGATGTTTGATATGTCCACGGAATGAGGGCATTCTTAGGAGCAAAAAGGAGCTCAACTTGGAGAATGCACGAGGCTAGGGAAGAATCACGTTCTTGCCCTAAACCACGCTCTAAAATACGGCCGTATCACATTCCACGCTCACTTCCACGGCCGTGGATTCATAGTCAGAAATTGAAGTTCATTCCAGGGGATATTACGGCCGTGGAGAAGATGGTTCAAACCATACTTGTTTCCACGCTCTAAATTACGGCCGTGGAACACTTCCACGACCGTGATCTTGGCGAATCTTTTCGCCATACTTTAAGCCACGATCTATTATTTTATTGGGCCGGAAGACGCACTTCGCTGGGCCTATAAAAAGACGGACGAAGAGAGATTCCGTCATCCCCGCATACGACCGCAAATCATCGCTTAGCACATCTTCGCTTAGCACATCATCGCTCCACCGCTGCTTACGCTGTAACGTACCGTTTATTTGGATGCGTTCCGACTTTTTATTTCTCCCTTCTATCGATTCGTCCGTAGCTCGAGTTTTTACTTAAGGTATTTTAATCTTAAAATATCTTTTCCGGAAATTTTATTATTTTGGGACACTAGTACGTATTTCCGTATTTTTATTTAATTGATTCTGATTCGAAAATCCCGTTCCGTGTGCTTTTGATCGAGTTTACTCTATTACTCTTTTCCTTTTTATTATATTATTTCTTTTCCTTCTATTATTTTTTTTTCTTTTTATTTTTCCCTTTCTTCCCAAGTGGGATGTCATGCCGATGAGATCGACCCCTCGCTCCCTGCGAACCGACCCCTTGGCACATGTGATACCGCCCAACCTATGATCATCTCCATCACTCAGCTCCTATCTCCCTCAACTCTCTGTGAACTTTCAACCCTTCAGCCCCATTCCCTCCCTTGTGGCTTGCAGCAAGCCTCCCTCTCTCCCCACCTGCTCTACTCCTCTTCCAGATCTCTCCTCTCGATCAACCTCTTGTCTTCTCCTTCAGCAACCACTTCACTCTCAGCAGTAGCAGCATCAAACACCCCTTTACCTCTTCTTCTTCTGGTCGAACCACCACACCACCTCGAGCCACTTGTAACGAAACTCACCTGGAGACATAGGTGTTACAGCCAAGGTCCGAACCTTCTGTTTCTTTCCGGATCGAGCATACCTACCGCCTTCGAACCACCTCGCCTTCGAACGACCTCGCCCTCTTCTCTTACTATTGAGCGCCGCCGGATGCAACCTGGCTACCGTCGTCAACCGTCGGAGCCGCCACATGCCGGGGCAGACTGCTGCTAGAAACAATAAACAGCTACGCCCTTGACTCCACCAGCCCGGTTGCAAACCTGCTGCCACCTTCGATCCGCCAGAAGCGACGCCGGAGGAGAGTGTCGATCACCGGGACCACCAACAGCGCCGCCAAGGGGCCTGCCCGTGTTGCTCGAGCCGCCGCCTTTTCTTCTTCCTTTCCCAGCAGAAGATGGATCTATCGGTTTTAAAACCCTTTAGGGTTATTTCAAATCAGCCCCCTTAATTTTGGTATTATTGCAAATGTGGCCCATATTTCTAATTTGCAGATTTGACCCCATGTTTTAGAAATCTGAATATATATCCCTGCAGATTTATTTATGGAATATGACTCATATGCGGAAATTGTATAATTTGCCCAGAAAATGTTTTTACGCGTTTTAACTTTGGAGTTACAATACGAGTTTATTTCATAATTATATATATTATCAATTATTCCCTTGTTGGATTTATTTCGGATTTATGGCCCGAAGGTTTATTGGCGGATTATGACCAAGTTTCTAAAATTGTATAAAGTGTCCCGGAAATTATTTAAGCAGTTTTAACGTTGGTTTTGAAAACGAGTTTTACCTTGGGTTTATGATGTTATACAAATTTGCCAGGAATATATAATTACGGTTTTAACTTGAGTTTTAAAGTGGGGCTTTCCTTAGATTTATATATGTTAATTATTCCGTTCAAATTTAGCGTATAAGCTAAATTTGTTTAGATTTGGTGTTAGGCTCGGAAGCGCCCCGATAAATGCACAACGAATCCATATCGACATCCTTAGATCGTCTTCCGTCTTTTGACGTCATGTGAGTACCCTCTCCCCCGAGCTTATGATCTTACTCGATTTAGTTATGTTTAGTATTAGTATCATGCTAGGTTGGATAATCTAGCATAACTTAGAGTGAATGCCAAGTAGTGGCTTTGGACCTTAGGTGAGTTTTGAGGATTTATGATCGTTATAAAGCTTGAGGTGTTGATGTTATATTGTGACGATTGTAGGGCGTTGAGTGTTTGGGTTGATCTTGTGAATTTATGAGGATTGAGATTATGGTTGTATGATCTTGTTGAGATTGTGGAGACTAGGACGAGAGTATCCTAGCATGTGTGGTGATGGTTATGACCTTGTGAGATCGTGAGAATTAGGAGTCGTTATCCTATCATGGTTATGGTTTATGATCTTTCGAGATCATTGGGACTAGAAGTCTAAGAACTTCTAGCATGTGAGAGAGATGTTGATTGTGTGTCTTGTTTTGACCAGGCATTGAGTGTCTTCCTACGGGAAGTTGAGAGCGGTGGTTAGCGGGATTATCTTTGTGACGAGGTATGTCTCCGGACTTACTTAGCTCGTATTCCTTGTATTAGCGTTGATGTGTGTTTGGTGGTGTGTGTTTATTGTTTATGTTATAACAACTAAACCGGAAATAGGATTACCGACCTTTATATAATATTTTGGCCCAAGTGTATGATAACGGGCGGTGACATCATCTGCCTAGCTCTTGCGAGAGTCTAGGAGGTTCTTGGCGACTAGCCCGTGCTGGTTAGACGGTCGGAGGCATCCGCACCGTTCCATGCCGGTAAGTAGGGACCGAGGCGGGACCACGGTGGTCTCGTGTCACAAAACTAAGTTGAATTAGAACGGGATATGACTTAATAATAAAAAGATAATAAACCGGAATTGTGTGCTTTGAGAATGTTGTGTGTTTATGTTTATTTACTTGTGTTTGTGCCTTTCCCATTGATTCTAATGCTTCGAATATGAGCTAACGGTTTTATACCGATTGTTGTAGATTGCCTTGCAGGTTAGGAATGCGGCCGAGAGATCCGGAAGAGTGGGCAGCCGGGGTTCCGTACATTTTAGGATTGGGTTTTGGTTGGAGTCGTGTTTGAGTTTTGTATTCATTATATATTGTATGTCGCGTGTATAGCATTTGGTCTTTCGGTTGTATCTCGGCTGAAGTCTTTGGTTTGTTTGGTTTTGGGTTTCTTTGCATTGCATAAAATGTATTTGGTTTTGGCCTTTATTTGTGCCTTGTTGCAAGATCCGGTGAAATTGTTGTCAAGCTAAGGGTCGGGACCCATTGTGAGGTCCCAACCCGTAGCATCCCGAGTCCCGCGGATTCGGGGTGTTACAAAAGTGGTATCAGAGCCCTAGGTTGACAACAATGACACTCGCAATCTTCTAAAGGCCGAATAAGGAATAAAACAGAACCCCGCGGGTTCTGAGTTTTTGTTTTCAAAATCGCATGCATGAGTCGGGGTAGAATGTACGGACCACCACTCCTTCCGCGGATCTCGGCAGCTTAGTTTATTGGATTTTTATATATGGATATATGTAGATATTATAGTATATGTGGATTGTAGTTGCATGTTGGACGTGATTGATATGTATAAATATATATATGGACTATAGTGTGTTATGGACCTTGTTTGTTGTAGTGGATTTTACCGGATGTGTTATATTAGTAGTTAGGTGGACATGGGACATGTATAGGCTATATACGGACTCTTATATATAGTAGTATATAGTATGTGACCTTATAGTTAGGACGACGGAAAAATAGCATAACCTTTAAGACGACGTCGTTGGCTTGGGATATCATTCATACATGGAGGAGTACGCTCAAGTATCGAGTTGAGCGTTTTGTGTTGACGAACACCATGACGTTTTATCGAATTCCTATAAAAGGACATCGAAGAGGAGGACTAGAGATGACATAAACGAAGGACGAACAAGTAGAAAGAAGAACTCGAGACAACTAAAGATAAAGTGAGATGGAGACCATACAAGAAAAGGAGCAACATTAAGGTGAAGAAGTGGTTCTAAAGAGGCCATGATCGAACGACAACGAGACCAAGGGAGAGAGCGAACTTAAGTTCTTCGAGAAGAAGCATGGACAACTAAATATGCTAATTGATGAGGGGATTGGTACATTCTATCAAGGTTAAAGGTGGTATTCCATCAAGATGTGAAGCTTTCCTTGGACGCTCCTAAGAATTAGAGTCAAGATGAGAAGAATGATCGGACCATTTGCGAAGGATTTAAGATACCATAAGTTAAGCTTACAAGATACCAAAAGATGAAGTGTCAAGTTTTCTAGGATGCTAGCGGGTTGACTTGTGCGGCCTTACGAGACTTATGAGAAGAATGACGAGGTGAGGATTCACATGGTAGAATTTCCTCGGTGGAGTCAACCGATTTCCGTTATGGAGATAAGGCTAAGCAACATCAAGAAGGAGGAAGTGGGTAGTGATGATGGGTTCAAAAGATGCGAGAATCAATAAGGAGCTTTTGTTAATCGAAAGACTTAAGATATGAAACGAAAGCGACACGAGTGGAAGACAACTAAGGAGCGTACTTGAGAAGATGAACTTACAAGGCATCATGGGAGAGCGGTTGAGCTTATGAATGTGGGTCGGATGACAC
>BSUD01000465.1:234738-295022 GCA_033239045.1 Fagopyrum esculentum | reverse complement strand
AGTGTCAAGTTTTCTAGGATGCTAGCGGGTTGACTTGTGCGGCCTTACGAGACTTATGAGAAGAATGACGAGGTGAGGATTCACATGGTAGAATTTCCTCGGTGGAGTCAACCGATTTCCGTTATGGTGATAAGGCTAAGCAACATCAAGAAGGAGGAAGTGGGTAGTGATGATGGGTTCAAAAGATGCGAGAATCAATAAGGAGCTTTTGTTAACGAAAGACTTAAGATATGAAACGAAAGCGACACGAGTGGAAGACAACTAAGGAGCGTACTTGAGAAGATGAACTTACAAGGCATCATGGGAGAGCGGTTGAGCTTATGAATGTGGGTCGGATGACACAACAAGGCCCTAGAAGGTATATTTACCTTATAGAAGAAGAAGGAAGCGTGGAACGTAGAAAGAGTTAATGGAGTGTGTGAAGGGTGATATGAGAAAGTGAAGTTTAAGGCATAGTACCCCGAGAGGGTAGCCTTCCGGAGTGTGGTAACATGGAGAGTAGGAAGAATGGTGAGGCATTGGACTTAGAGAAGGTCCGCTATAAGCTAATCGGTGATAGTCGAGAACGGGCATGTGTGGGTTGTCTATGAATCAGTGTAAATGAGAAGAGTAACCAAGAACGTGGATTATAAGGGAACAGTAACAAGAGGTGGGAGTTATGGTGGTTCAATGTCGATAATAGGGAGGTATATCAATAGGAGCACAAACATCTTAATCATGTAGCATTGTTGGATTTCAAATCAAGTAAATGTAACAGACCTCCTAGGGAGGGGATTGTAATGAACCGGTACGAATTTCTTAGTTCATGGGATTGGAATAAGGGGGAAAACAACACGTATAAGAACTGTTAAGGTTTGATAAGAGTGAAGAGAATAGATGTGCGGGAGGAAAGTGAGGCTTTTATGGTTGTTGTACGGAAAAGGGGAATACATAAAGAGGATGCATGATATGTTGGTACCAATGATAGGGATGCTATGTTTTCGCGAGCAAAAGCTGAATCAAAGTTTTCTTGACTCCTACAGAGTAGCCATGGTAGTGATGGAGGGAGACGGGGAACCTGGATTATAGTAACACTGCAAACTTTGAGCTTATGACGTTAGTACTTAAAAAATAATGAGTTCGATATTTCAGTGGTTGGATTTGGGGATATTTCGCCAGCGTTTTCCATAGGGCAAACTGATACAGTTGTGAAGTCGTTCATGGAATACCTAGAGATACATAAGGTGGCTAACAAGAGTAAGAGAAGATCGAGGTTTTGAAGTTTGATGTCGAAATGAGATGTATGAGAAGTATATGAAGGATTGAGGTTAGAACCTATGCGGTCGGATTAACGTTACATAAGGAAGGGAAGTAAGTTCTACACCTACTTGAAGAAAGAATGTCTATGGTAAGAACTTATGTAAAATATGAAAAGCTCCTCTCATCTGTTGGGACGTCATGGAAAGCAAAGAAGATAAGGTCAATCGTTTTGAAGCACGGTTAAGTCTTGTAGTTCGGATAATTATGGTGGCACATAAGTGAGAAACCTTAAAAGATTTTCACCATCATTCCATCAAAGAGGGAATATGAGATTAAGTTAAAGGGATACTTAAATAAGGCCACAAGAGTCAGAAGACTCAAGCAAAATTTTCCAATTCAAGAAAAGACGAATCTTTGAAAGAAAACGGTCACTGTTATAACCGAAGAAGGAGCAATTCACGTGGTTAAAGGATGTTGCCCCAACAGATTGGGGTAGATCATTAGTATCATGACCACCTGTCAAGTTTTAAGACGAGGTTGTGTCAGTCTTATGTTATGGGACGAAAGAGGAAAATACGAAAACCGAGATATGATATCACGGATCCCAATACGTCAGAATGTGGATTTTTCCACTAAGGTCAAGCTTGACTCAATTCCGATATCTAAAGCGCCGTATAGAATGACGTTTGTGAAGAGACATGAGTTGTGGAAGCAAGTGAATGAGCAATTGCAAGAACTTATTGAAAAGAGTTCATTAGAATTAGTGAAATGCTATGGAGAACTCCGAATGTTACCTTGAACTCTTGATTTGGAAGTTCATATTGGAATATATCTTAAACTCTTGATTTGAAGTTGTTATGAAGAACACCAGTTTGCGAAAAGGGAGACGGTTATCACCGTTTGTACATCGATTACCGTGAATCGAGCAAGATTATGGTAAAGGGTAGGTATCTCTTACCACGAAGGGATGATCTATTTGATTCGTTGCAAGGGTCGGTAGTCTTTTCTAAGAATGATTTAAGGCGTGATTGCCACTAATTGAGAAATTCGAGATCAGAATATTGCAAATACGGCAGTCCGTACAAAGTATGGTCACCATGAGCCTGTGGTGGTTTTATTTGGGCTTACTAATGCCCCATATAAGATATTTTGGTATATTCTCGAAGAAGAGAGAAGTTGTATGACAAGTTGTCTCAGGATGACAACCCCCGAAGGATGTGGAAGAGGTTATAAGTTTTCTTGGATTTGTTGGTCATTACCGGATTTGTGGAGATATTCTCCAAAGTAACACCATCTATCGCTAACCTACTTCGGAAGACAAAGAAGTTTGAGAGTGACGGAAATTGACATTGGAGTTGTTAAGAGTTAAGAGGAGATTCATTGGTGCGAGCGCTTCGAAATTTCCTTGAAGTATGATGGTTGAAGTGAACAAGTGACTCTCCAAGACAAGGTCTTGATTGAGTATTGATGAAATGTAACATCTAGGTTTGGTTTGACAAGAACCAAAGCCAACAGTGTAATTGGAGTTCGATCTTCTTTGTTAGAAACAAGCAAAGAAGAAACATAATGGAAATGTTGTATTGAGTAATACCCGAGAACGGAAGTTGAACTTCCCATGTATCGGACCTTTTTGAGATCTTAACGCGATTTGGAGAAGTGGCTTACAAGTTGGTGTTGCCACCCGGTGTTTCATGTGTATCCGTCGAAGGAGTACATACATGACTCGAGACATGTGGTCCGTTGTGCTGATCTAGTCAAGACGAGGAGCCAATGAGGCTAACTAGAAGACGTAGGATAGTGTCTTTGGTCGAGTTTTATGCATGTTTAGCGAAATCTATAGGATCGTCAGGTTAGTCCCGAAATCTTTCCTTGGTTGTACTTAGGTGATTTGTGACATGACACGATGTGTGTGTCTCTGGTGAGTATGTCTTGCGAGTCTTGATGTGTTTGTGTGAGTAGACTTTGGATTAGAAGGTTGTAGTTACCACATTATAGTGCTCCGAGAAGTTATCGAGACGAGTTCGTTTGAGAGTTCCGCGTTTAGCAAGTTTCGGGACGAAACTTTTGTTTTTTTTGGAGGACCTGATGTAACGTACCGTTTATTTGGATGCGTTCCGACTTTTTATTTCTCCCTTCTATCGATTCGTCCGTAGCTCGAGTTTTTACTTAAGGTATTTTAATCTTAAAATATCTTTTCCGGAAATTTTATTATTTTGGGACACTAGTACGTATTTCCGTATTTTTATTTAATTGATTCTGATTCGAAAATCCCGTTCCGTGTGCTTTTGATCGAGTTTACTCTATTACTCTTTTCCTTTTTATTATATTATTTCTTTTCCTTCTTTTATTTTTTTTTCTTTTTATTTTTCCCTTTCTTCCCAAGTGGGATGTCATGCCGATGAGATCGACCCCGCGCTCCCTGCGAACCGACCCCTTGGCACATGTGATACCGCCCAACCTATGATCATCTCCATCACTCAGCTCCTATATCCCTCAACTCTCTGTGAACTTTCAACCCTTCAGCCCCATTCCCTCCCTTGTGGCTTGCAGCAAGCCTCCCTCTCTCCCCACCTGCTCTACTCCTCTTCCAGATCTCTCCTCTCGATCAACCTCTTGTCTTCTCCTTCAGCAACCACTTCACTCTCAGCAGTAGCAGCATCAAACACCCCTTTACCTCTTCTTCTTCTGGTCGAACCACCACACCACCTCGAGCCACTTGTAACGAAACTCACCAGGAGACATAGGTGTTACAGCCAAGGTCCGAACCTTCTGTTTCTTTCCGGATCAAGCATACCTACCGCCTTCGAACCACCTCGCCTTCGAACGACCTCGCCCTCTTCTCTTACTATTGAGCGCCGCCGGATGCAACCTGGCTACCGTCGTCAACCGTCGGAGCCGCCACATGCCGGGGCAGACTGCTGCTGGAAACAATAAACAGCTACGCCCTTGACTCCACCAGCCCGGTTGCAAACCTGCTGCCACCTTCGATCCGCCAGAAGCGACGCCGGAGGAGAGTGTCGATCACCGGGACCACCAACAGCGCCGCCAAGGGGCCTGCCCGTGTTGCTCGAGCCGCCGCCTTTTCTTCTTCCTTTCCCAGCAGAAGATGGATCTATCGGTTTAAAACCCTTTAGGGTTATTTCAAATCAGCCCCCTTAATTTTGGTATTATTGCAAATGTGGCCCATATTTCTAATTTGCAGATTTGACCCCATGTTTTAGAAATCTGAATATATATCCCTGCAGATTTATTTATGGAATATGACTCATATGCGGAAATTGTATAATTTGCCCAGAAAATGTTTTTACGCGTTTTAACTTTGGAGTTACAATACGAGTTTATTTCATAATTATATATATTATCAATTATTCCCTTGTTGGATTTATTTCGGATTTATGGCCCGAAGGTTTATTGGCGGACTATGACCAAGTTTCTAAAATTGTATAAAGTGTCCCGGAAAGTATTTAAGCAGTTTTAACGTTGGTTTTGAAAACGAGTTTTACCTTGGGTTTATGATGTTATACAAATTTGCCAGGAATATATATTTACGGTTTTAACTTGAGTTTTAAAGTGGGGCTTTCCTTAGATTTATATATGGTAATTATTCCGTTCAAATTTAGCGTATAAGCTAAATTTGTTTAGATTTGGTGTTAGGCTCGGAAGCGCCCCGATAAATGCACAACGAATCCATATCGACATCCTTAGATCGTCTTCCGTCTTTTGACGTCATGTGAGTACCCTCTCCCCCGAGCTTATGATCTTACTCGATTTAGTTATGTTTAGTATTAGTATCATGCTAGGTTGGATAATCTAGCATAACTTAGAGTGAATGCCAAGTAGTGGCTTTGGACCTTAGGTGAGTTTTGAGGATTTATGATCGTTATAAAGCTTGAGGTGTTGATGTTATATTGTGACGATTGTAGGGCGTTGAGTGTTTGGGTTGATCTTGTGAATTTATGAGGATTGAGATTATGGTTGTATGATCTTGTTGAGATTGTGGAGACTAGGACGAGAGTATCCTAGCATGTGTGGTGATGGTTATGACCTTGTGAGATCGTGAGAATTAGGAGTCGTTATCCTATCATGGTTATGGTTTATGATCTTTCGAGATCATTGGGACTAGAAGTCTAAGAACTTCTAGCATGTGGGAGAGATGTTGATTGTGTGTCTTGTTTTGACCAGGCATTGAGTGTCTTCCTACGGGAAGTTGAGAGCGGTGGTTAGCGGGATTATCTTTGTGACGAGGTAAGTCTCCGGACTTACTTAGCTCGTATTCCTTGTATTAGCGTTGATGTGTGTTTGGTGGTGTGTGTTTATTGTTTATGTTATAACAACTAAACCGGAAATAGGATTACCGACCTTTATATAATATTTTGGCCCAAGTGTATGATAACGGGCGGTGACATCATCTGCCTAGCTCTTGCGAGAGTCTAGGAGGTTCTTGGCGACTAGCCCGTGCTGGTTAGACGGTCGGAGGCATCCGCACCGTTCCATGCCGGTAAGTAGGGACCGAGGCGGGACCACGGTGGTCTCGTGTCACAAAACTAAGTTGAATTAGAACGGGATATGACTTAATAATAAAAAGATAATAAACCGGAATTGTGTGCTTTGAGAATGTTGTGTGTTTATGTTTATTTACTTGTGTTTGTGCCTTTTCCCATTGATTCTAATGCTTCGAATATGAGCTAACGGTTTTATACCGATTGTTGTAGATTGCCTTGCAGGTTAGGAATGCGGCCGAGAGATCCGGAAGAGTGGGCAGCCGGGGTTCCGTACATTTTAGGATTGGGTTTTGGTTGGAGTCGTGTTTGAGTTTTGTATTCATTATATATTGTATGTCGCGTGTATAGCATTTGGTCTTTCGGTTGTATCTCGGCTGAAGTCTTTGGTTTGTTTGGTTTTGGGTTTCTTTGCATTGCATAAAATGTATTTGGTTTTGGCCTTTATTTGTGCCTTGTTGCAAGATCCGGTGAAATTGTTGTCAAGCTAAGGGTCGGGACCCATTGTGAGGTCCCAACCCGTAGCATCCCGAGTCCCGCGAATTCGGGGTGTTACATACGCCTTGGCGGAGACTTGTTTTTGGAGATTGTCGAAGAAAAATAAGTTCCTGGAGCTTGCTCGGACGTAGGAGATTACCTTTTGCACGCAGTTTGCAAAAGTTCGAGAGATTTGGAAGATCGTTCGGGAAGAGATTCTACATTGGATTCTAGGTTTGATTAAAGTCGGATTGACAACCCGATCTTTGTTCTTATCTACGATATTGTTAGTTTGTTCTATTCCGAATCTAGTGATAATACTTGTTTTGGATTGTGATTTTGAGATTGGTTTGGAGTTTATTGAAGGTTCTTGAAAGTTTCCATCTTTAACCCTTTAATACATTGAAGTTAATATCAATATGACGGTTATTGGCTAAAAACCCTTAGCAATTCTAAGGTGAAGGGTTGATAGTTGTGGCTTAGATGATGATAGATCGATCGTAAAAAGATTAAACCCTGAGAGTTAGAGAGAATTGTCGCCGAACCCTAAATCACGGTCTGTTCTTGAGTTCCACGACCGTGATTCTCAAGTACTAACCGTAATTTTCCTTAAGTTTACGACCTTCCTTTTACTTTAATCCAAAGTTAAAGATTTGCTTTAACTTAGTTTAGGCTTGCCTTTTCTAGGTGGTAGTGAAGCCTCAACAACCTCTACCCTGATTGTGAGTGTCATAACCATAATTGGTTTAGTTAAGTCTTGATCCTTGGGTTACAAGTTTGGGTGTTTGAGTTTAATTCTTATCTTTAAAAACCTTTCTATACTGAAGCCTCAACAACCTTTATAGAGAGTGTCTTATAGGTGAGTCATATAAGGTTTTTGGAACTTCACCGTACGATTACCTTGCAGTAGTATACCTTTGCATGCCTCAACTCTGCCTTTATATCATTGAGTATATCTTGAATCGATTGCCACAGCTGGATACTTGGATCTTTAGGATTGTTGTTTTCCCAATAATTTGCAAAGCTTCTTATATAATTTGCTTGATAATCTAAACTGAATTTGTTCCCACCCAAATCCCTGAGTTCGATACTCTGGAATACTTGCTAATCTACGCCGATCCGTACACTGCGGGTTCGCTTGCTTTTATTCTAGTTTTATAAATTTAAAGCTTGATTGCACGCACGCTTAGGGGCGAACAAGTTTTTGGCGCCGTTGCCGGGGATTTGGTTTCGGCCGAATTCGGTTGCCGGTTATCAAGCTTGGGAGCTTGCTCTCGCTATTTGATATTTCTTTGAGTGTATGCGCAGGTCTAGAAATACCGAGGATCTCTTACCTCTTGATCAAGAGCTTGAGAGAACTCTAAGACAAAAGCGCAAGGAAAAGAAGATGGCTGAAGAACACGAACGTGATCTTGCAGCGGAGTTGGCGGAGAAAGAAGCTCAACTCCAATGGAATGAGAACATCCGCCGGGATGAAATGGATCGTCATCAATCTCAAGTCGACGATCTAAAAGACATGATGTTCCAGATGAGGATAGAAATAAGCGATCTTAAGAATCAAGGGAGCAAGAAATCCTCAAGGAGAGCATCAAGATCAAGAAGAAGAAATCATTCATCCGCTGATGATAGTGATTCTTCCATGCCACTGCTAGAAGAAATTGATCCCACGATCAATGTGAATCCATTCGCTCCGCGACCAGCAACAAATCGTCGCATTCCACCTAGGAATGCGAGGATCGAGCGTGTGGATGATGAGCCAAGAACCCTTGGCCAAAGAATGGATCCAACACAACAACCGCGCCGTTTGGGCGTGAACTTTAATGCTGAAGATGTACAAGGGTTCAGCTTTAACCCTCAAGTTATCACTCTTGTTCGCCAAAGCCAATTTGGCGGGACAAGCGGTGAATCTCCACACCAACACTTGCAGAACTTTGAGTGAATGATGGAGACCATGAGACCGAAGAATGCCACTACCAACAACTATAAGCTCAAGCCTTTCTTCTTCTCCTTGAAGGGGAAAGCGTTGTCTTGGTACCAAGCTCTTCCTAGTGGGAAACTAGAAACGTGGGAAGGTCTTTCCGCGGAGTTCCTCACCAAATTCTTTCCGCCATCTAAAACGGCGGAACTTAGAGGTAAGATCAATGCATTTTCCATGAGATCTAACGAAAGTTTGTTTCAATCTTGGGAAAGGTTTCAGGACTTGTTAATGGATTGCCCTCATCATGGCATATCCACACTTGCCTTGCTGGAGATATACTATAAGGGGCTGGATGTGGAGACACAATTCAAGCTCCAATCCCTCTCATGTGGCACATTCATGGACATGAGGGAAGATGACGCTTGGGACTTCATTGAGAAGCAAGCAAGAGTCATAGAGAAGTATTCTCACCGAAAGGTGGAAGGAAATCGTGTGGAGCAAGGAGCAAAGCTCACACATGAGGCTCAAACTCAAATCTTTTCTCTCAACAATGAGATTAAAGAGTTGAAGGAGGCCATCAAGACTAACTTTCCAAAGCAACAAGGAAAGGACGTTGGCTATGTGGCCAACAACAATAATGGCGGTAACAACACGAACCGCAACAGCAACAACAACCGGAACGATAACCGGAACCACTGGAATGGAAACAACAACAACCGGAACAACAACAATTGGAACAATAATAGGAGCTCCAACAACAACAATTGGCGCTCAAATCAACAAAATTCCGGTAACTCTTATCCTTCAAATTCTAATTCACTAACTCCACCTTCTTCCTCTTCTACTCCTTTGAAAAGATAGGGGCAATCATCAAATAGAGGAAACACTTCGGGGAACGAGAAGCCCGATCCCATGTTGGAAACGATATTGGGAAAGCTTCAAGGTTTGGAGAACCGCATCATTAAGGTTGATGATCAAATTTCTAAGGTTGATAAAGCCCAAAAGGTTTTAGAAAACCAAATATTCAGCCATGCGGAGGAAGTCCCTAGGAATCAAGGGAAACTTCCAAGAAAGGCGGAGGACAACCCTAAGGGAAGGGTTATGGCAATTACAACTAGGAGCGGAATGACTACCACCGATCCGCAGCCCAAGTTTGTTGAAGTCTCCGTAGAGAAGGAGAAAGAGAAAGAGAAGGGGAAGGAGAAGGAAGATGTCTATGTTCCTCCTCCAGCTTACAAACCTCCCCTACCGTTTCCTCAATCTAGAGCGAGAGCACGCCTAGACAAACAGTTCGGTAAGTTCATAGAACTCATGAGTAAGCTGCACATTAATATACCTTTCATTGATGCTATTGTAGGTATGCCGGCTTATGGCAAGTTCTTGAAGGAGCTCCTCTCTAACAAGAGGAAGCTCGAAGATTTCGGTGAGGTTAAGATGAGTTCGGATTCTTCGGATCTCATCAAGACCATGAAGGAGAGAATGCCCCCAAAGCTGAAGGATACGGGGTCATTTTGTATTCCCATAGGAGTGGGAGATGTCACATACGATGCTTTATGTGACTTAGGAGCAAGTGTGAGCATCATACCACTTGCATTGTGCAGGAAGATCGGTTTAGGTGACCCTAAACCGGTGAAGATGACGTTGTACATGGCGGATCGATCCATCACTCGCCCCGTCGGTATTGTAGAAGACGTCCCGGTCAAGCTAGGTAAATTCTTTGTTCCCATTGATTTTGTCGTGCTTGACATTCCCGCAGATAGTCCGGTCCCAATTATACTCGGAAGACCGTTTCTTGCGACTTCCGGCTGCATGGTCGATTGCAAGAATGGGAGGCTCGCTTTCGACTTAGTAGAAGAGAAAGTAGAGTTTGTTCTTTCCACTGAAGTGAAGGAACCACCGGATACACCTCAAAAGCCGATTGATACTCTAATTGCAAAGGAATTGAAACAAATTCCTACACAACCAAAGCGGTCAAACCCGACCATGAGGGGAGTTGCCAAGAAGGAAGTTGTTAAATTGCTTAATGCAGGTTTCAAGAAAGCTAAGATCTACAAGGAGAGAGCAAAGCGTTGGCATGATAAGCATATCATCCCAAAGGACTTCAAAGAAGGAGATCAAGTTCTCCTCTTCAATTCAAGGCTTCGACTCTTTCCAGGTAAGCTTAAATCTCGTTGGACTGGACCTTTTCTAATTAAGCGTATTTTCCCTTATGGTGCAGTTGAAGTATGGGGTGAAGCGAGCGGAACCTTTAAGGTGAACGGCCAACGACTCAAGAAGTACACGCCGGAACTCCAAGCTGAGGAGTTTGCACCTACCGCACTCGAATAAGTGCGAGATTGGTCTAGCTACGGACCTTAAACAAAGCGCTTCTTGGGAGGCAACCCAAGGTATTGCATTTTTGTTTTTGTTTTCGATTCATATTTTAGCTTAGAATAGACGTTTTTGCTTTGTTTTTGCCTTCGATTTCTTCCGGTATGTTCGTGTTTTTGGATGTAGGAACAATGGAAAAGGGGAAATGAAGAATAAGGTTGAAGAAAAGTGACGAAATTTGGATTTTGGAGCTTTACAGAGGGTTTCACGGTCTAAACCACGGTCTAGACAGCTACAGTGACCGTAATCTTCAAAAGCCTTTGAAAAATGGCCAAAACCACGGTTCCGTACAGTTCTACGGCCGTGGAACACCCCGACAGACCGTGATTTTCAAAATTTTGCCTGCGACTATATAAGCCACTTTCTTCACCAAAATCACCCACAAAACCCCCTTCCACGACCTAATTGCCGAAAATCCACGACCCTTTCTCAAATCCTCATTTCTTAATCGTTTTTTACGATTCTTCTTCCTAAACTGATGTAAATCCAACCACAAACAAGATCCAAGCGAAGAATCGAGCGGAAATTCATCAACGAAAGCGCATTTCGGGTTTTTCAATCCGAAAAATAGGTTTTTGCTCTCTTCTTGATTCTTGTCGTTTTGGTTCGTTTTTGTTAGAGATTTTTAGGAAGAACTGATTGAGATTGAAAGAAATTAGATTAGAACTGCTTGTTGTGGAGATTGATTGCTGATTTGCTGAGATTTGTGATTTTCTGAGACGAATCACGGTCTCGGGAGGAATTACGGCCGTGGTTTGCTGAAGAACAGACCGTAATTTTTGAGCAGAATGGATTTTGTGAGAAGAGTTTCGGGAAGGATAAAAGAGAAGAAGAATGATCAGAATAAGAAGAGGAAGGGTAATCCCTCCTCCTCCTCATCCTCTAGGGCACCACCACCCTCTTCCCCTTCACCACCCTCTTCACCTTCACCTCCATCCTCACCTCCTCACCCTAGAGTCCCGACCATCCACCCCGATCATCTCGATGCACTTGAGAGGATCGAGAAGAGGGCAGTGATTGGCCCTAGATACTTGTTGTTGGAGGATCTAGCTCCTCTCAACATTGTGGAGGACCTTACTTGGCTCTTGGATAGAGCCGGACTTATTATCTTCTCGGCTATCCGAGAAGACGCATATGAGGAGATTACACGGGAGGTTGTGACGTCTTTCGAGCACAGCCATGTAGACAGGACCGTCTCTTTCCGTCTCATGGAAAGAGACTATCACTTGAGTATCCGTGAGTTTGGGACGATTTTTGTGTTTCATGAGACCTTTAACGGTCGATTTCCGAGTGGCGTTTACGCCAAAGACTTTTGGGAGGAGGTTGCGATGGTTTACGCCAGTGAAGACCGCTGGCAGCCCGCCGATACCAAGGCTAAGTTGATGTATCACTTAGCCTTGAAGATAGCTCACCGGGTTCTTTCGGAGTGTCTCTTTCCTAGGACGGAGACGCCCCAAAAGATCAAGACGGTTGAGCTATTCTTGCTATACTCCATGCTTTATGGACGCCGTGCTGATTGTGCTACTCTCTTGGCTGCTACTATGAGCAAGCTCAAGAACAAGAAGAAGGGAAACATCGGCTATGGTGGGATAGTTACCCACATTGCTAGGAGCTTAGGTGTTGATTTTTCTGCTTGCACCCGTATACCGGCCGTACCTCTAGGACTACATGCTTTCATGGTTAGGGGTCTCATTTTCCCCACACATAGAGGTCCGCCTTATGCGGGCATGCCTTGGGAGAGCAGGATGGGTAGGGGTATAGAGTGGTTGCCGGAGTACTCCATTATGGCGGGACGCCATAATTGGAAGGAGACGTTCGCTGCGATGCATGCGAACAGGATAGTAGCTCCCCCGTATGTCCCACCACCAGTTGTTGATGAGGAGCAGATGCCAGATCAGTTTGAGGGTGGAGGAGGAGCCGAGCAGGAGTTTGGCACGTTTCCGGATCAGCCGGAGGCGGCCCCAGATGTACCTAGACGCTCTCCACGTCCAGCTAGAGCCTCGGGCTCGTCTTCTCGCCGCGCTAGCGTGAGTGAGAGACCGACGTGGATGACCACACCCCCTACATGGTATGACGTTCCCCCTCCTTGGTCTACACAGGCACCAGCACCAGCACCAGCACCATCCGACGCTCCAGCATGGTACGGCCAGCCGCCTGGCTGGTATGATCAGATGCGGGATTGGGCCATAGGGATTTCGGAGAGAGTAGGAGCATTGGAGATTCGAGCCGATGCTAGAGACGAACGCATAGACGCTCTTGACCACATGATGAGAGACGTCTACCGCCAGCAGTTCGGGCGGTACTATGATCCGAGCTTCTCTCCATTCCCGCCTCCACCGCCGCCGCAGTGATTGACCGTTCGCTTTAGACATTCCACCACCACTTTGTGAGTTTCTTTTTCTTTTCTTCTTTTCTTTCTTTCTTTTGAACATTAGGGACAATGTTCGTCCTAAGTATGGGGTGGGATGTACTAAAAGTTTGTAATAACCGCTACTCACTATGTTTGCTTTTATTCGAGACTATCATTGCATGTTCATTATATTGTTGCACGTTTCATCATTGCATCACATGAAAAAGAACTTGAAAAAACCATAAAAAATTGAAAAATTTTGAAAAATTTTGTGCTTCTAATGAATTGAGATGATTTCTATGATAAACACTACTTGTGAATTGAGTTTGATGACAATTGCATGCTTAAAAGAATAGTGAATTAAAAAGGTTTTGAATGAATGAATTATACCTCTTTTGCAAGTTTCATAATGTGATGAATATTGTGTAAATCATGTTGAGAAATAAAGGTTGAAATCACATTATAAGTTCTTATGCTTCTTGTTGAGATGATTAAGGCAATTCGATTTCTCTTTCTTCTTTCTTTTGATCATTTTAGCTCCTCATTGAAATATTAGCCTCCTTTACCTATCCGGGAATTTGGAGAAGTGAATGAAAAAGGCATGTTTGATGTGGGAGGGCCATGAAAGCAATATTTTGCATTCAAAGGAATAGAAAGAAATTATAGGTTTGGGGAAGTCAATCATGACGATGAGTAACTCGGCACCATTCACATAATCGGGTGTTTGTGTCTTGCCAAAGTCGGATTGAGCGATATTCCTAGCGGATTATGGTATGTGCGCTAATGGTTTGAGGCATCTCATAAAAATTGAGAAACGCCAATCTCCTAGGCTTCGGTTTTTGTGCACCTCTATCCATAACTCCAAAAGTAAAGTCGAAAAATGAAAGGAAAAGAGCGAAGCTCTAAGTTGAAAGTGCTGCGGAAACCGCAAGAGAGAAAGAAAAGAATAGTTGTCCACTTTTCCGGATTCTTGCACCACATTCCCTAAAGTTTTCCATACCTTTCCATATTCTAGACCTTGTTTTAAAGTCCTTAAGATCAAAAGAGTGTTATAAGACTTGGTGATCTATATTGAAGTTTCTTATGATTGATTTTGGTAATGTTTAAAGGTTATGATGTTTGCATTGAAGTTTAATGAATTCATGAGTTTCCTTTGCTCTTTACTCTTTGATTAAGTGTATGAAAGTCTTATAAACAAATGAAGCAAGGTTTGAGAATGATCTATAGATTAGAAAGCACATTCATCCAAAAGAAGTATTGCTTTGAGAAGGTACACATATTTCATCCTAACTCTTGTTCTAAAGTTTCTTTTGAGAGACCTTGCTTAGGGACAAGCAAGTGTTAAGTATGGGGTTATTTGTTAGCATGAAATATAGTGATATTTTAGGCACGTTTTCTAAACGTATTTGATTCATATTGATAGTCTTTGATTAAGCATTGTTGCATTAGTGAGCTAGTTTGCCTATATTTTCGATATGGATGTCTACACAAGCTTTATGTTGATTATAGGTAATTGAGAGCCATTTCCGAGCGGAATTGAGCAAAGATGAAGATGTTTGATATGTCCATGGAATGAGGGCATTCTTAGGAGCAAAAAGGAGCTCAACTTGGAGAATGCACGAGGCTAGGGAAGAATCACGTTCTTGCCCTAAACCACGCTCTAAAATACGGCCGTATCACATTCCACGCTCACTTCCACGGCCGTGGATTCATAGTCACAAATTGAAGTTCATTCTAGGGGATATTACGGCCGTGGAGAAGATGGTTCAAACCGTACTTGTTTCCACGCTCTAAATTACGGCCGTGGAACACTTCCACGACCGTGATCTTGGCGAATCTTTTCGCCGTACTTTAAGCCACGGTCTATTATTTTATTGGGCCGGAAGACGCACTTCGCTGGGCCTATAAAAAGACGGACGAAGAGAGATTCTGTCATCCCCGCATACGACCGCAAATCATTGCTTAGCACATCTTCGCTTAGCACATCATCGCTCCACCGCTGCTTACGCCTTGGCGGAGACTTGCTTTTGGAGATTGTCGAAGAAAGATACGTTCCTGGAGCTTGCTCGGACGTAGGAGATTACCTTTTGCACGCAGTTTGCAAAAGTTCGAGAGATTTGGAAGATCGTTCGGGAAGAGATTCTACATTGGATTCTAGGTTTGATTAAAGTCGGATTGACAACCCGATCTTTGTTCTTATCTACGATATTGTTAGTTTGTTCTATTCCGAATCTTGTGATAATACTTGTTTTGGATTGTGATTTTGAGATTGGTTTGGAGTTTATTGAAGGTTCTTGAAAGTTTCCATCTTTAACCCTTTAATACATTGAAGTTAATATCAATATGACGGTTATTGGCTAAAAACCCTTAACAATTCTAAGGTGAAGGGTTGATAGTTGTGGCTTAGATGATGATAGATCGATCGTAAACAGATTAGACCCTGAGAGTTAGAGAGAATTGTCGCCGAACCCTAAATCACGGTCTGTTCTTGAGTTCCACGACCGTGATTCTTGTTCGCCCCTGAAGGTGTGTGCAAATAAGTTTTAATTTTAAAACTAGAAATTAAGCAGCGAACCCGCAGTGTACGGATCGGCGTAGTAAAGCAAGAATTCCAGAGTATCGAACACAGGGACTTGGGGGGAACAAATTCGATTGTAAAATTGTCAAGCAATAAGAAGGTAAACTTTGCAAATATATTGGGGAAAACAGCAACCCTAAAGATCCAGGTATCCAGCTGTGTCAATCGATTCAAGATATACTTAATGATATAAAGACAGAGTTGAGGTATGCAAAGGTATGCTACTGTAAGGTAATCGTACGGTGAAATTCCAAAAACCTTATATGACTCACCTATAAGACACTCTCTATAAAGGTTGTTGAGGCTTCAGTATAGAAAGGGTTTAAAGATAAGAATTAAACTCAAATACCCAAACTTATAACCCAAGGATCAAGACTTAACTAAACCGATTATGGTTATGACACTCACAATCAAGGTAGAGGTTGTTGAGGCTTCACTACCACTTAGAAAAGGCAAGCCTAAACTAAGTTAAAGCAAATCTTTAACTTTGGATTAAAGTAAAAGCAAGGTTCGTAAACTGGGGCAAATCACGGGTAGTTCTTGAGAATCACGGCCGTGGAAACCTAAGAACAGGCCGTGATTTAGGGTGTCGACGATATTTCTCTAACTCTCAGGGTCCAATCAAATTACGATCGATCTATTATTATCTAAGCCACAACTATCAACCCTTCACATTAGAATTGCTAAAGAGTTTTAGCCAATAACAATCATCATCAATTCAATAATCAAGTTTAAAGAGAAAATGGATGAAAACCTCAAAAACTCAATAATAATCAAAAACTCAATCTCAAATCCCAACAATCAATGTTTGTATCGAATGAATACAGAAAAAGGGAATAGAAATCCTCACAATAATATATGGGAACAATGAAGAACGGGATGTCAATCCGTCTCCAATTGTAAACCCTAAGATATATTCGAAGTGCACAATATCCAAATCGCGTCCTTCTCCGAATCTTCCCTGTACGCAATAAAACCTTCAAGCGTCCCTCTCTTTGGGATCCAAATCCTGGGGCTGTCACCGTCCGCCTTTCAATGTTGAAGGCTCTCCAATATATGTAGGGATCTATCTAGGGTTTTAAAGATAAAACCCTAAATATTTGGGCTGAAAAGAAGTCGAATCCGCTGGTATCAGAAGATACTCTGGGCCGCGTCGCAAGGTATCAGAAAATACTTTGGCGCGTTAGACGGTATCAGAGAATACTTTGGGCCGCGTCCGACGGTATCAGAGAATACTTTGGGCCGCGTCCTAAATTCCTTTTATGCTCCTTTTTGTCTCGCTTCAAGGCTTAATCCTTAAATATGCTATTTTGCTCCATAATTCGCCAAATTACCTACAAATGCAATAAAATTCTGTATAGACCTCTATTCTTGCAAAGTAGGTGAATATAACCATAAATGCCATGAATGTATGTCTATTCATGCGAAATAAAGGGAAAATCTATATAAATACATGCCTAAAAATAGGTCATAATTCATGTCATCAAAATACCTCATACTTGCCTCTTGCTTGTCCCCAAGCAAGGTTCAAACTTAAGATACAAGATGATATGGATTATGAATATGCAAAAATAAAGAAAAACCACAATGTTTTGGTTGTGCTTCTATTCATAGATCACCCTCAATGAATTGCTTCATAACTAATGATAATCATCATATGGTCAAAAGGAATTATATCATGAAAAGGATAATCACACTTTGGAAGAAAATCATAACATGCATCATAACTTGCAATATATCAAAATCAATCATGAGGAATCCAGTTTAGACCACAAAGCCAAACAACATACTCAAAGATCTTAAGGTCTTTCAAGTAAGGTCTAGAGTGCGGAAAGGGTGGGAAATTTGTAAAGGAATGTGATGTATGAATCCGGGAAGAAGGAACAACACAATTTTTTTTTCTTGTTACTTGAACCATCCACCAACTTAGAGCTTTGCTCTTTACTTTTCACATACTTTTTCGACTTTACTTTTGGAGTTATGGACAGAGGTGCACAAAAACCGAAGCCTAGGAGATTGGCGTTTCTCATTTTTACGAGATGCCTCAAACCCTTGGTGCACATACCATAATCCGCTAGGAATATCGCTCAATCCGACTTTGGCAAGACACAAACACCCGGCTATGTGAATGGTGCCGAGTTACTCATCGTCATGATTGACTTCCCCAAACCTATAATTTCTTTCTATTCTTTTGAATGCAAAATTTTGCTTTCATGGCCCTCCCACATCAAACATGCCAAAACACAACTCCTCCTAATTCCTGGATAGGTAAGGGGGCAATTATTTCATTGAGGGGCTAAATGATCAAAGAAAGAAGAAAGAAAATCGAATTGCCTTAATCATTTCAATAAGAAGTGTAAGAACTTATATGCGGTTTCAACCTTCAACACTCAACATGATTTAGAATGAAAGCGAATTATCAAACATGCATGAAGTTCTATCAAAGTTTTCAAATCCCACATATGTCATAAATCAATTCAAGCATATATCAAAATCATCATAGCTATTCCACAAAACAATGTTCATCATAGAGATCATATCCATTCTAGAAGCACAAAAATTTTAAAATTTTTCAAAATTTTCAAAATCGTATGATGCAAGACATAAAACATGCAAATGGTATTGCAAATACCACCACCCCATACTTAAAACTCACATTGTCCCCAATGTGAAGAAAAGAAAAGATGGAAAAGGATACTCACAATGTAAGATGGCGAATCAGGCAAGGCGAATCATTAATCGGGCGGTGGTGGTGAAAATCCTTAGAAGCTTAATAGGGAGTTTTGAATACTCCGAACGGTGTCGAAGAAGGGGAACGCCTTTCAGTAGAAAATTTTTCCGAAATTTTTTTTTTTTTTTCCGGGTCGGGAATTTCCACGGCCGTGGTTTTCAAAACCACGGCCGTGGAACTTTCTGTTGCTCTCCAAAATCACTTTCCACGACTCAATGCATAACCACGGTCGTGGTTTAGGTCGTGGAACTCTCTAATTATGCCAAAAATCCAGGTTTCGTCATTCTTTTCGACTTTTCTCATCTTCTCTTGCTTATTCCTTATTCTTGACATCCAAAAACACAAACATACCGGAAGGTATCGAAGAAAAACAAACAAAAACAACTACTCTAATCTAAGAAAAAGAAAAGCAAAAAGCAAGAATGCATTACCTTGGGTTGCCTCCCAAGAAGCGCTTGGTTTAACGTCGCTAGCTGGACCTATGTCCATAGATGACTCAATGCACCTTGAACATCTTGAATTGCTCTTCAAATCCATCATCAAACTCCTCCAAGAAATCTCCGGTTCCTAATTTCACCGGCAAGTGGTAAGATCTCCCACGTACAAGCTTGTACGGTTTGATTCTTACCGGAATCCTCCTAGCTTTCCTATGCTTTAATGGGACATAATTCAGCCTTGCATCCCATCCTTTCCTAGATCGAGAAATTAGTTTCTCGAGGATCCACTTAGCTTCCCCAACTCCAGCTTGGGGATGATGTATGGTCTTCATCATGTGAATGACCTCATACTTGAACAAAAGACACTTCTTCGCCTTAACGGTGAAGTGCTTGCTAACTCCACTCCTTGTAGTCCAAGGAGCATCTTCTTCCAGCAATTTCAATGGAGGCTTCATCTTCACCTTAGGAGGTTCTTTTGGAAGAGACCTCCAACTCTCCAGTGCATTCCTGAAAAAATCAGAAATTTTAATAGGAATTTCAAAGGAAGTAAGAGAATATACCTTGTAGGGTTCTTCAAGGCTTGGGACAAGGTTCATGTTGGGATGATGATCCAGACATGAAATATCTCCCAACTCAGGTGGATCCTCTTCAACCTTGGCCACAGTTTCAGTAATTTGGCCAAGGTTCACCACTTCTTCCTCTTCTTCAAGCACAACCGACTCTTCTTCAATCTCGACCACAATATTAGCAATTGGGTCTAGGTGTTCCACTTCTTCCTCTTCTTCAATGGGAACTTCAAGAGGTTCTAGAGGAACTTCGGATTCGATAGGAGGAACGCTCGAAACTTGGAGTTCTTCCTCAAAGGCTTTCAATTTTTCTTCGATCATATCAAGTTTCTTCGTCAATTCTTCAAGTTTCGAGTCTTCCGCATCTTTGGGAGGTTTCTTCTTAACCTTCTTTGGGTAGTGCAGCTTTTCCCATTTTGCAAATTCATATTCAATGGTTTGTTCACGTTCTCTTTCGCTGTCAAACCAATAGAATGCGTATTTCTCTACCAAATATTCGTAATAATTTGCTCTAGCCGTATGCTTCGCTACCCATATTGGATCATATGGAGCCATACTTAGCTAGTAGAGCCTCAAAAACTCATACCAAGAGATTAAAAGAAAAACAAAAGCTCCCAAAACTTGTTCTTTGGTGAAACTCTGTTCCGTTGCCGGAACAAGAACTTCGTATGTACCTAAGAACACAAACCTGCAAGAACACTCAAGAAAAGGATATCAAATAACAAGAGCAAAGCTCCCAAGCTTGACAACCGGCAACCGAATTCGGCCTAGACCAAATCCCCGGCAACGGCGCCAAAAACTTGTTCGCCCCTGAAGGTGTGTGCAAATAAGTTTTAATTTTAAAACTAGAAATCAAGCAGCGAACCCGCAGTGTACGGATCGGCGTAGTAAAGCAAGAATTCCAGAGTATCGAACACAGGGATTTGGGGGGAACAAATTCGATTGTAAAATTGTCAAGCAATAAGAAGGTAAACTTTGCAAATATATTGGGGAAAACAGCAACCCTAAAGATCCAGGTATCCAGCTGTGGCAATCGATTCAAGATATACTTAATGATATAAAGACAGAGTTGAGGTATGCAAAGGTATGCTACTGTAAGGTAATCGTACGGTGAAGTTCCAAAATCCTTATATGACTCACCTATAAGACACTCTCTATAAAGGTTGTTGAGGCTTCAGTATAGAAAGGGTTTAAAGATAAGAATTAAACTCAAATACCCAAACTTATAACCCAAGGATCAAGACTTAACTAAACCGATTATGTTTATGACACTCACAATCAAGATAGAGGTTGTTGAGGCTTCACTACCACTTAGAAAAGGCAAGCCTAAACTATGTTAAAGCAAATCTTTAACTTTGGATTAAAGTAAAAGCAAGGTTCGTAAACTGGGGCAAATCACGGGTAGTTCTTGAGAATCACGGCCGTGGAAACCTAAGAATAGGCCGTGATTTAGGGTGTCGACGATATTTTTCTAACTCTCAGGGTCCAATCAAATTACGATCGATCTATCATTATCTAAGCCACAACTATCAACCCTTCACATTAGAATTGCTAAAGGGTTTTAGCCAATAACAATCATCATCAATTCAATAATCAAGTTTAAAGAGAAAATGGATGAAAACCTCAAAAACTCAATAATAATCAAAAACTCAATCTCAAATCCCAACAATCAATGTTTGTATCGAATGAATACATAAAAAGGGAATAGAAATCCTCACAATAATATATAGGAACAATGAAGAACGGGATGTCAATCCGTCTCCAATTGTAAACCCTAAGATATATTCGAAGTGCACAATATCCAAATCGCGTCCTTCTCCGAATCTTCCCTGTACGCAATAAAACCTTCAAGCGTCCCTCTCTTTGGGATCCAAATCCTGGGGCTGTCACCGTCCGCCTTTCAATGTTGAAGGCTCTCCAATATATGTAGGGATCTATCTAGGGTTTTAAAGATAAAACCCTAAATATTTGGGCTGAAAAGAAGTCGAATCCGCTGGTATCAGAAGATACTCTGGGCCGCGTCGCAAGGTATCAGAAAATACTTTGGCGCGTTAGACGGTATCAGAGAATACTTTGGGTCGCGTCCGACGGTATCAGAGAATACTTTGGGCCGCGTCCTAAATTCCTTTTATGCTCCTTTTTGTCTCGCTTCAAGGCTTAATCCTTAAATATGCTATTTTGCTCCATAATTCGCCAAATTACCTACAAATGCAATAAAACTCTGTGTATACCTCTATTCTTGCAAAGTAGGTGAATATAACCATAAATGCCATGAATGTATGTCTATTCATGCGAAATAAAGGGAAAATCTATATAAATACATGCCTAAAAATAGGTTATAATTCATGTCATCAATTCTCAAGAACTAACCGTAATTTTCCTTAAGTTTACGACCTTGCTTTTACTTTAATCCAAAGTTAAAGATTTGCTTTAACTTAGTTTAGGCTTGCCTTTTCTAGGTGGTAGTGAAGCCTCAACAACCTCTACCCTGATTGTGAGTGTCATAACCATAATTGGTTTAGTTAAGTCTTGATCCTTGGGTTACAAGTTTGGGTGTTTGAGTTTAATTCTTATCTTTAAAAACCTTTCTATACTGAAGCCTCAACAACTTTTATAGAGAGTGTCTTATAGGTGAGTCATATAAGGTTTTTGGAACTTCACCGTACGATTACCTTGCAGTAGTATACCTTTGCATGCCTCAACTCTGTCTTTATATCATTGAGTATATCTTGAATCGATTGCCACCGCTGGATACTTGGATCTTTAGGATTGTTGTTTTCCCAATAATTTGCAAAGCTTCTTATATAATTTGCTTGATAATCTAAACTGAATTTGTTCCCACCCAAATCCCTGAGTTCGATACTCTGGAATACTTGCTAATCTACGCCAATCCGTACACTGCGGGTTCGCTTGCTTTTATTCTAGTTTTATAAATTTAAAGCTTGATTGCACGCACGCTTAGGGGCGAACAAGGCCCAAAAAACCTTTGAACAACAACTTGCAAGTAGGGCGAATGAAGCGCCAAGAGATCCAGGGAAGCTTCCAGCAAGGACGGAAAGCAACCCTAAGGGCCAGATTATGACCATAACTACGAGGAGTGGACTGAAAACTGCAGATCCAGTGCCTCGGTCGGTGCCAGTACCGACGAAGACCACCTCGGTCCAGGTGCAGTTGAAGAACATTTCGACCGAGATGCCAACCGAGGTGGAGCCACAGAAAGCGGAGGGGAAAACTGAAGTTTATGTTCCACCTCCTGCATACAAACCACCACTTCCATTCCCCCAGTCAAGGGCCAGGGCACATCTGGACAAGCACTTTGGTAAGTTCCTTGACTAGATGAATAAGCTGCACATTAACATTCCTTTCCTTGATGCTATTCTAGGGATGCCCGCCTACGGGAAGTTCTTAAAAGAGATCCTATCAAGGAAGAGGAAGCTGGAAGATTTTGGTGAAGTTAGGATGACATCTAAGTCCTCGGAGCTCATACAAATCATGAAGGAGAAGATGCCACCTAAGTTGAGAGATCCCGGCTCATTTTGCATTCCCATTCAAGTTGGGGATGTAACTTGTGAAGCCCTTTGTGATCTAGGAGCCAGCGTGAGCATCATCCCGCTGGAGCTATGTGTGAAGATCGGACTTGGAGAGCCCAAGCCGGTCAAGATTCGACTATATATGGCGGATCGCTCCATTACCCATCCCGTGGGCATCTTGGAGGACGTTCCGGTCAAGTTAGGTAACTTCTATCTACCAATAGATTTTGTTGTAGTTGACATTCCCGCAAATTACCCTGTTCCTATCATTCTCGGGAGGCCATTTCTAGCAACTTCGGGTTGCAATGTGGATTGCAAGAACGCCAAGTTGAAATTCAACATTGGTGGCGATGAGGTGGAGTTCGCATTACTTGCAGCCATGAAAGGGGAGCAGCTGAGCGATGATATCTTTAACATCTACGATGAAGAAGAATCAAGAGAATTGGTGAGCTCTATCCTTATTAACGATCCACTCGAAAGAGTTATAAGTTAATGGAGGAAGGTATAGATGCTTCTTGTGATGCAAATATACGGAGCTTAAAAGCACTGGAAGAAGACCCAGGAGCTAAAACTGAGAAGCTAATCCAGGAGACGAAGATCTCCAGTTTCGGTTCCGGTTGTAGTACCTCGACCGAGGCACTATTTGGACTGAGCGAGGCGACTGAAGAACATCTCGGTCAACGCCTCTGCGCCTCGACCGAGGTCGAAGGCGAGACGACTTCAACTGAGACTTCCGAAAGTCCAGTTTCTGAATCTACTCCACTGGAAGGAGGAAGCAAGGATCCCCCTCAGAAAGCACCCCCAGTTGTGGAGCTTAAACAACTCCCTAGTCACTTGAGGTATGTCTTTCTTGGGCCGGATTCCACTTATCCCGTTATTGTTAGTGCTTCCCTTTCCGAATCTGAATTAACTAGACTAATGCATGTCCTGAGGAAGCATCAAAAGGCTATAGGTTACACCACGGATGATCTTATTGGCATTAAGCCTTCTTTCTGCATGCATAGAATTCTAATGGAGGATGATCATAAGACTTCACGGGAACCTCAAAGACGGTTAAATCCGATCATGAAAGAGGTTGTGAAGAAAGAAATTCTTAAGTTGTTGGATGCAGGTATCATATATCCTATCTCGGACAGCAAGTGGGTTAGCCCGGTGCATGTAGTTCTGAAGAAAGGAGGGATGACCGTTGTGACAAACAAGAACAACGAGTTGACCCCAACAAGGACCGTCACGGGCTGGAGGGTTTGCATCGATTATAGGAAGCTGAATACGGCCACACGGAAGGACCATTTTCCACTTCCCTTCATTGATCAAATGCTCGAGCGGTTAGCCCAGCATTCACACTTTTGCTACTTAGATGGTTATAGTGGATTCTTCCAGATTCCTATCCATCCGGATGATCAGGAGAAGACCACTTTCACTTGTCCATGGGGGACATTTGCTTATAGGAGGATGCCATTTGGATTATGCAATGCACCCGCTACCTTCCAGCGATGCATGATGGCTATCTTTTCCGAGTACATAGAGGAGATCATGGAGGTATTTATGGATGATTTTTCTGTATATGGTTCCTCTTTTGATGATTGCCTATCTAACCTTTCTCTAGTGCTTAAAAGATGTGAAGACACTAATCTCGTTCTGAATTGGGAGAAGTGTCATTTTATGGTTAATGAAGGCATTGTGCTAGGACACCTCGTTTCTAATCGAGGCATTGAGGTCGATCGCGCTAAGATCGAGACTATTGAGAAACTCCCTCCCCCTTGCTCTGTTAAAGGTGTGAGGAGTTTTCTCGGGCATGCAAGTTTCTACAGGAGATTCATCAAGGACTTCTCCAAGATTTCTAAACCTCTAACTAACCTCTTGAACAAAGATGTTATTTTTGAGTTTTCGCAGGAGTGTCTTGATGCTTTTTACAAGATTAAGGAAGCGTTGATCTCCGCTCCCATTATCCAACCTCCGGATTGGACCTTGCCCTTTGAGATCATGTGTGATGCTAGTGATGTAGCCGTAGGAGCGGTGCTTGGACAGAAGAAGGATGGCCGGACCACCGCCATCTGCTATGCTAGCAAGACGCTAGATGTGGCACAACGCAACTACGCTACCACTGAGAAGGAATTATTGGCGGTTGTATATGCTTTCGAGAAGTTTCGTTCCTATTTAGTAGGGGCGAAAGTCATTGTCTACACCGACCATGCGGCCATCCGTTACTTGTTGGCTAAGAAAGATGCCAAGCCACGCCTTATTCGATGGATTCTCTTGCTTCAAGAGTTTGATCAAGAGATCCGCGATAAGAAGAGATCCGAAAATTCTGTTGCGGATCACCTCAGCCGGCTACCTGCATCTTCACGCGAGAAGGACGACCCACCCATAGACGATTCATTCCCCGATGAGCATTTACACTTGTTGGAGCGTTTGATAGACTTACTTACTTCACCCCACGATGGAGGTGAAGTATGGGGTGAGGGCACCTCCCATCGCGTTTGAGAGACGCATCTTGGTCCAGCTAGCGACCTTAAACCAAGCGCTTCTTGGGAGGCAACCCAAGGTATTGCTTTCTTTTCCCTTTTTCTAGTCTAGCTTAGATAGTTTGCTTTTGCTTTGCTTTGTTTTGTTTTTGGCGTTCTAGACAGATAATAGGGGACATCTAAGGAAGGAGCATAACTAGAAGTACAGAAGATCGAGAATTTGAGAAGACGAAGTTTGAGTGAGGCATATCGGTTGCTATCAGAGCACCTCGACCGAGATGATTCTTGAGCAACCGAGGCGACTAGGGTTTTTGAAGAACCACCTCGGTCCAGTCGAGACCATCTCGACCGAGGTGACAGCAGTTCCAGAAAAGGGTATAAAAGGGGGGATTTATTTTCTCTCTCTTCCATCTCACCCTTCCTCGACCGCGGCGACAGTTCACCTCGCTTCTCCGATTTCTTGGTTTTCGACGATTTCTGTCTCCAAACTGCGATTGAGACTCTGAGGATCCCAGTGCAACATCGATCTGCAAGATAATCGAACCGATTCGGCCGAACGATGTAAGAATAGAACCGAAACCCTACCTCGCTTTTTCGCTCCGATTTGGGCTTTGGTTGCCCTTGCATTTGTTGAGGAAAGGCTTAAGTACCCCATAGGAAGCAGTTGTAGTGATTTTGGGGGAAAAGAACTGAATTTTTAGAAGGAATTAGAACCCAGTTTTCCGCCTCGGTCCAATCGAGCTGTGCCTCGGCCGAGGTGATTCTTGAGCGTTGTCAGTTGACCGAGGTGACCTGACAGTGACTGATTTTTGAGAATGAGTTCTGTCCGACGCCTTGCCCTCAGGGATAGATCCTCACCTTCCCCTTCTTCCTCCTCTTCCCGACCCTATCGACCGGTGATCCATGAGCGACACCGGGTCGATTACGACCATATTTCCGGCCGTCCAGTGATTGCACCACGTTTTCTGGACGTTTCGGCCTTTGACTGTCTCCATGTAGATGGAGACCTTAGAAGGATGATTTCTACAGTAGGGCTGGATCATTTTACTGAGATCCGAGCCCCAGCCTACTTGGAGCCGACCCTAGAGTTCGTTAGCTCCTTTACCTATCTACCCACAGAGCGATCTGTGAAGTACCGGTTGATGAACCGGAACTTCTTAGTGCCACTTGAGTACTGGAGAGATATTTTTGGCTTTCCTGAGCCCACAGCTGTTGACTTCCCTTCCCGATCAGTAGCTAGGGAGTTTTGGGGGCAGATTGCCCATATTGTTGAGCATGCAGATAGATGGCGCCCTGGAGATTCCAGGGAGAAGGTCATCTTCCATTTAGCCTTTAGGTTAGCCCACAGGATCTTCAGTGAGACACTTCTGGTGCGTACTGAGACGCCCCAGAAGATCCGACAGGGAGAGCTTTTCAGTTTGAACTGCATGGTTACTGGGGGTATCCCGGACTTTGGCTTGATGTTGGCAGAGGATCTGCACAAGATCAAGGCCAAGGCGAAGGGAGACATCTGTTGCGGAGGGCTTGTCACCCATATAGCTAGCTGTCAGGACATGGATCTCAGTGCTTGTACGATGGTGGCGGCTCCGAAGCCGCTTGGATTGCAGGAGATGATCACTCGGCGGATTCTAGTTCCCCGAGGTCTGACTACTCCGTACGTGGCTATGCCGTGGGAGCTGACTGCGCCACAGGGGATCAGGTGGTCTGCCCAGTTTTCTGTTTATGACCCTCACTATTGGCAGAACGCTTGGGCTCCACTGATGGAGGATTACAGAGAGGCGGCAGCTGCCCCAGTTGAGGAGAAGGCTGATGATGAGGAGACTGTTGATGAGAGAGAGGGTGGAATCCCGATGGACACAGGGACGGATACTACTGGACCCAGTGCGCCGGTCATAGATCTGGACGATGACACTGAGGCTGAGCCTGCACCTGCTGCATCACTAGCGAGACCAGCTAGGCATATAGCACGCAGGGTGAGAGACCGAGCTGCTCACAGACGGATTGATGACCTCACCGAGCAGATGATAGACTCTTATGCTGCCCTTACTGTGGACATCGATGAGAGATTTGCCGCCCAGCACCGACAGATTGACAGCTGGACTCATCAGATGCTCGAGGGACAGCACTATCAGCGCAGGATGATGGAGATCCAGTTTCAACAGGCTATGGGTTATCCATTTGACCCATCCCAGTATCCATATGTGCCACCACCACCACCACCACCGGATCAGGATTATTGAGAGCTGCAGGATTTTCTTTCTTATTTTTATGCAGTTCAGCTTATTATCCGGTGAGTACTTTATTTCTTAGACTTATTTTGACCCACTGAGACAGTGTGTCCTAGGTATGGGGTGTTTATTGATGTATTTGACTTATGTGATGAACGACTCTATTTGACCGGATATTCATATTTATGCTTCACTTTTGCATCTATGTGTTTATCTGAGACTGCATGCATACATACAAGTTATTTGAGTGAGAAAAACGTCGAAACTGAAAGAAAACTGGTTTTTAAAAAAAATTTTTGACCTCGACCGGTGGAAATCTGGCCGAACGAGGTGTTTCATCTCGGTTGACCTAGAACACCTCGACCGAGGTGGGTTAACTGAGAGTTTTCGAAACGATTTTTGTGCTTCTTATCTGGATATGATCTCAGTGAAGATCTTGCTTACTGACTAGTTTTGAAATCTTTATATGCTTGAAAGGTTTTATAATATGTTTAAGTTGCTAAATGCTTTGTTTGAAATTATTGGCATGTTTAATACTTTGTTTTTATCTAAATTATGTTGAATTTGAAGGTTGACACCACATTATGAGTTCTCTCACTTTCTTTCTGGAAAGACCAAGGCAATTCATTCTTCTCTCTTCTTCTTCTTGATCATGCTTAGCCCCTCATATACATTTTGCCTCCCTTTACCTATCCGGGAATTTGGAAGCAAGCGAAGTGGTGAAAGCAAGTGAAGTAAAAGTTGAGAAGTTGGCTGGAAGTGAAAGTGTTAGAAAGAAAGAAATAGGTTTGGGGAAGTCAATCATGAAGATGAGTAACTCGGCACCATTCACATAGCCGGGTGTTTGTGTCTTGCCAAAGTCGGATTGAGCGATATTCCTAACGGGTCATGGTATGTGCATCAAGGGTTTGATGCATCTCAAGAAATTGATGATTGCTGATTTCCTAGGCTTCGGTTATTGTGCACCTCTGTCCATGCATCCCAAAAAGTAAAGTAAAAAGAAAAAGTGTGAAATAAGCAAAGCTTATTGGTGGAAGATGTTGAAAGTCAAAGTGAAAGTGAAGTATATCCTTTTTCCGGATTCTAGCACCACTTTACCTTACATACATCCCTACCCTACACATTTCTTGACCTTTCTTTTGGGAAGCCCTTGAGACCTCGAGCTTGTTGATTGACTTAGTGGTTTAAACTGGATTATACATGATTAATTTCGATGATTATGATTTATTATGCATTCTACAATTTTATGCAAAGATGAACAACTTTCTTATATTTATAAAATGTTTGAAGCATGTTTTGATTTTAAATTCCATAAAGTATTCTCTTAGAGTGATCTATGATTGTAGCACACCATAAAAATGTTTTGAAATACTTTTCATTGATCTTTATGACTTATAATTCATCCTATCTTTACTTTTATATGCAGAACTTGCTTGGGGACAAGCAAGGACTAAGTATGGGGTATTTTGATAGCATGAATTATGGTCTATATTTTGGGGTTTGTTTGGACGTTTTATCTTCAATAATCTGCATGTTTGTATGTATAATATGTGATTATATTACCATTTCATCTACCTTTGCGGGAATCGAGGTCTACACCTAGTTTTGTTGTAATCGTAGGTAAAATGGCACGTTTTGCATCAAAAAGGAGCAAAAGGAGCTATGGAGTCATTGGAGCTACATCCAGGAACATAAGGAACCATCCAGGAAACATAGCCATGGATTAAAGATTCACTTTGGACCAGATTTGAGAGATTTCACATTCAGTTGTGACTCACCTCGGTTGACCACAGAGTCACCTCGACCGAGGTGATCCAGGGAAGTCGACTCGACCGAGGCGAACACCTGGGACGCGGCGAGAATATTTTATTCTTGGATGAGATCTTTTATCTTTGGAAAGAGATCTTATATTTTTGGGCTTGGCTCCTGGAAGGAAGAAGATATATTCAGATCATATATTTTACCTATTTTTATGGGAAGAGATCTTTCTAAGATATCTTATCTTTGGAGAGTAATTTTCCTATAAAAAGGGTCGGATTTCCCACAAATCCAGAGGATGCTATACTGTTCGCATGCATAGCAGCGAACATCTCCTTCCAATTATGGCGTCCCGCCATAATGGAGTACTCTGGCAACTACTCTATACCCCTACCCGTCCTGCTCTCCCAAGGCATGCCCGCATAAGGCGGACCTCTATGTATGGGGAAAATGAGACCCCTAACCATGAAAGCATGAAGTCCTAGAGGTACGGCCGGTATACGGGTGCAAGCAGAAAAATCAACACCTAAGCTCCTAGCAATGTGGGTAACTATCCCACCATATCCGATGTTTCCCTTCTTCTTGTTCTTGAGCTTGCTCATAGTAGCAGCCAAGAGAGTAGCACAATCAGCACGGCGTCCATAAAGCATGGAGTATAGCAAGAATAGCTCATCCGTCTTGATCTTTTGGGGCGTCTCCGTCCTAGGAAAGAGACACTCCGAAAGAACACGGTGATCTATCTTCAAGGCTAAGTGATACATCAACTTAGCCTTGGTATCGGCCGGTTGCCAGCGGTCCTCGTTGGCGTATACCATCGCAACTTCCTCCCAAAAGTCCTTGGCGTAAACGCCACTAGGAAATCGACCGTTAAAGGTCTCATGAAAACCGAAAAAGGTCCCAAACTCACGGATACTAAAGTGATAGTCTCTTTCCATGAGACGGAAAGAGACGGTCCTGTCTACATGGCTGTGCTCGAAAGACGTCACAACCTCCCGTGTAATCTCCTCATAAGCGTCTTCTCGGATAGCCGAGAAGATAATAAGTCCGGCTCTATCCAAGAGCCAAGTAAGGTCCTCAATGATGTTGAGAGGAGCTAGATCCTCCAACAACAAGTATCTAGGGCCAATCACAGGCCTCTTCTTGATCCTCTCGAGTGCATCGAGGTGATCGTCGTGTATGGTCGGGACTCTAGGGTGAGGAGGTGAGGATGGAGGTGAAGGTGAGGATGGGGGTGAAGCTGGGGATGGTGGTGCCCTAGAGGATGAGGAGGAGGAGGGATTACCCTTCCTCTTCTTATTCTGATCATTCTTCTTCTCTTTTATCCTCCCCGAAACTCTCCTCACAAAATCCATTCTGCTCAAAATTACGGGCTGTTCTATGGAAACCACGGCCGTAATTCCTCCAGAGACCGTGATCCGTCTCAGAAAATCTAAAATCTCAGCAAATCAACACACAATCTCCACAACAGGCAGTCCTAATCTAATTTCTTCCAATCTCAATCAGTTCTTCCTAAAAATCTCTAACAAAAACGAACCAAATCGACAAGAATCAAGAAGAGAGCAAAAACCTATTTTTCGGATTGAAAAATCCGAATTGCGCGTTCCTTGGCGAATTTCCGCTCGTTTTGTCGCTTGAATCTTGTTGGTGGTTGAGTTTGCTTCAGTTTAGGGAGAAGAATCGTTAAAAACGATTAAGAAACGAGGATTTGAGAGAGGGTCGTGGATTTGCGGCAATTAGGTCGTGGAAAGAGGGTTTGTGAAGTGAATTTTGTGAAGAAAATGGCTTATATAGTCGCAGGCAAAATTTTGAAAATCACGGTCTATCGGGGTGTTCCACGGCCGTGGTTTTGTACGGAACCGTGGTTTTGGTGATTTTTCAAAGGCTTTTGGAAATTACGGTCACTGTAGCTGTCACGACCGTGGTTTAGGCCGTGAAACTCTCTGTAAAGCTCCAAAATCCAAATTTCGTCACTTTTCTTCAACCTTATTCTTCCTTTCCCCTTTTTCATCGTTCCTACATCCAAAAACACGAACATACCGGAAGAAATCGAAGGCAAAAACAAGGCAAAAACGTTTGAACTAAGCTAATCTATGAATCGAAAACAAAAACAAAAATGCAATACCTTGGGTTGCCTCCCAAGAAGCGCTTTGTTTAAGGTCCGTAGCTAGACCAATCTCGCACTTATTCGAGTGCGGTAGGTGCAAACTCCTCAGCTTGGAGTTCCGGCGTGTACTTCTTGAGTCGTTGGCCGTTCACTTTAAAGCTTCCGCTCGCTTCACCCCATACTTCAACTGCACCATGGGGAAAAATACGCTTAATTAGAAAAGGTCCAGTCCAACGGGATTTAAGCTTACCTGGAAAGAGACGAAGCCTTGAATTGAAGAGGAGAACTTGATCTCCTTCTTTAAAGTCCTTTGGAATGATATGCTTATCATGCCAACGTTTTGCTCTCTCCTTGTAAATCTTAGCTTTCTTTAAACCTGCATTAAGCAATTTAACAACTTTCTTCTTGGCAACTCCCTTCATGGTCGGGTTTGACCGCTTTGGATGTGTAGGAAGTCGTTTCAATTCCTTTGCAATGAGAGTATCAATCGGCTTTTGAGGTGTATCCGGTGGTTCCTTCACTTGAATGGAAAGAACAAACTCTACTTTCTCTTCTACTAAGTCGAAAGCGAGTCTACCATTCTTGCAATCGACTATGCAGCCGGAAGTTGCAAGAAACGGTCTTCCGAGTATAATCGGGACCGGACTATCTGCAGGAATGTCAAGCACGACAAAATCAATGGGAACAAAGAATTTACCTATAGGAGAATGCCGTTCGGGCTTTGCAACGCCCCAGACACCTTCCAACGGTGCATGATGGCCATCTTCTCCGAATACATAGAGGAAATCATGGAGGTCTTCATGGACGACTTCTTCGTATACGGTTCCTCTTTTAACTATTGCCTTTCTAACCTTTCTCTTGTTTTGCAAAGATGTGAAGACACTAACCTAGTTCTTAATTGGGAGAAGTGTCAATTTATGGTTAAGGAAGGAATTGTACTAGGTCACTTAGTCTCTAATAGAGGGATAGAAGTAGATAAAGCTAAGATAGAGACCATAGAGAAACTTCCTCCCCCAACTTCGGTGAAAGGGATAAGAAGTTTCCTAGGACATGCCGGCTTCTATAGACGCTTCATTAAAGATTTTTCTAAAATATCAAAACCTCTCACTAATCTATTGATGAAGGATGTGGTTTTTGAGTTTTTGCAGGAATGCTTAGATGCGTTTAACACAATTCGGCAAGCTCTAATTTCAGCACCTATTATCCAACCTCCGGATTGGACTCTTCCCTTTGAGGTTATGTGCGATGCTAGTGACGTAGCTATTGGAGCTGTTCTTGGGCAACGAAAGGAAGGGCGAACCCATGCCATATACTATGCTAGCAAAACGCCAGATGAAGCCCAGCTCAATTACGCCACTACCGAAAAAGAGTTTTTAGCTATTGTCTATGCTATTGACAAGTTTCGCTCTTATCTTGTAGGTGCAAAGGTGATTGTTTACACGGATCATGCTGCGATCCGGTACCTCCTTGCGAAGAAAGATGCGAAGCCAAGGCTAATTAGATAGATTCTTTTCCTACAAGAATTCGATCTAGAGATCCGCGACAAGAAAGGTTCAGAAAACTCTGTTGCGGATCATTTGAGTCGCCTAACACATCTAGAGGACGACGGTTTACCCATCGATGACTCCTTCCCGGACGAACACCTACACATTATAGAGGAGTGCATCGACGTGATCTCCAAAGGTAACGAACCATGGTTTGCTGATTTTGTTAATTACTTGGTTTGTCAGGAGATACCTGTTCGCTCCAAAAGGTGTGTGCAAGCTTTAAATTTATAACCCTAGACAAAGCTAAAAACCAGGATGCGAACCCGCAGTGTACGGGTCAATCGTAGTAAAAGCAAGGAATTCCAGGGGTCGATCACAGGGACTTGGTGAAACAAAGTCCAATTACGGTTTGCTTAAGTGAATACTAACCACAAAAGGCGATTAACACATTCAAAGATGATAAAGAAGTCAATAAACAAATATGCAATTCTAGGGATTAAAGCGTCTAGTTGTGGTTCCAACTGAAGATCTAAAGATAAGCGGACAAAGCTGAGGTTTTTGCAAGGGAAGGTGTTTCTAAAGTGTGAATAGATCACCGGGTAAGTCTCACTACTCACTAATCCAAAACCGTAACTCCTATCACCGGGTAAGTCTCAAGGAATCAAGATAAAGAATTATAATCTCAAACTAACACTCCATCTAAGGGAATAGAATCAACCTTTACCGGGTAAGTCTCAGGCTAACTCACAAAGATGGGATGAAAGCACACTCAAACCCCAATAAAGGATAAACCTTTATTACCTATACTTATGATCTTAGGTACACAAACTAAGGAATTACCGGGTAAGTCTCATCCTAAGCTTGCATTGAACCAGGGAAGGTGTAATAAGAATAGGATTTGGCAAACTCTAACACTTTACTCTCAGTTTCGGATCAGATAAGTCACCTCGGTCGAGCCAAATTCCATCCCGGCCGAGATGTTCATCGACTGAGCGAGATGCTTAGGGTTAAGGTTAAAGACTCGAACTTTCAGGGTCCTACTGGAAAATAAGATTATTCTATCATTGTTTTTACCATAACCTTCAGCCAATCACCCTAGAATCACACAAGGAAATTAGCCACTCATAATCATGAAAATATCAATCAAATATATGGGAAGAAGGTGAATATTTGAACAAGAAGAATTAGATGAAAAGACTTCTATAACTGAATCAAATATCACAACAAAAGCGTTCCTTGGATATAAATCCAACAAGACAAGACAACAAGGAAGGGAATCTAAGATGATCTTACAAAACCCTTCAAAAGCTATAAAAGCTATAGTCTTCAATCTTCCTTCAACCTTCAAAAAGGTTCTTCAAATCTCCAATTGGAGTATGCTGCAGCGGCTGTTCCGAATGATAGCGGATGTTTGGTGGTATAAGCACCATCTAGCCGTAAGCGGATGTCGGATTTGTGGGAAATCCAACCCTTTTTATAGGAAAATTACTCTCCAAAGATAAGATATCTTAGAAAGATCTCTTCCCATAAAAATAAGTAAAATATAGGATCAGAATATATCTTCTTCCTTCCAGGAGCCAAGCCCAAAAATATAAGATCTCCTTCCAAAAATATAAGATCTCAGCTGTTAGCATGAAATATTGTGATATTTTAGGCACGTTTTCTAATCATAAATTGTTCATATTGATAGTCTTTGATTGAGCTTTGTGCATATGTGAGCTAGTATTGCCTATATTGTCGATATGGATGTCTACACGAGTTCTATGTTGATTATAGGTGATTTGGAGCTATTTCCGAACGGAATCGAGCAAAGGAGAGTTGAGTTGATGTGTCCATAGATCGAGGACACTTTTTGGAAGCAATTTGGAGTATTAGATTGAGGAATGCACGAATGAAGGCAAAAACCACGTTCTCACCCTAAATTACGGCCGTGGATCTTGAGTCAAAATTCGATGTTCATTCCAGAAGCATTTACGGCCGTGGAACTAACCGTAGTAGTTTCCACGCCCCAAATTACGGTCGTGAAAGATTCCACGACCGTGATTCTAGCGAATCTTTTCGCCATGTTTCAAGGCCACGATCATTTGAAGATTGGGCCGGGCCGACACTTTGCCCTGCATTATAAAAAGACGGAAGAAAGGAGATTCCGTCATGCTCGCTTACAATCATCGCGTACATCACCGTTTAGGCTTGTTGAGATTCCCGCTTGGAATCATCTTTGCTTACATTTGAGCAAGGCATAAACCCTCATCTTAGAGGTGTTTTTGGAGATCTCATTGAAGATCAAGGTTCGTGATTGGAGAGTTGCTGTTTGTGATCTTCGCATTTGTGGAAGATCGAAGTTCTTGAAGGATTTTGCAAGAAGATTCCTTTTCTTGTTTAGGTTTGATTTAGAATCGGATTGACAACCCGTTTCTTTTCTTCCCTAAGATTGTGATTGCTTATTCCGTTTTGAATCTTTTGATAAACACTTGTTCTTGACTGCGATTCTGAGATTCATTTGAAGGTTATTGATAGTTCTTGAAAATTCCCATCTTCTATCTTTTAATTCTTGAATTAATATCAATATGACTGTTATTGGCTAAAAACCTTTAACAATTCTAAGGTGAAGGGTTGATAGTTGTGGCTTAGATGATGATAGATTGATCGCAAACAGATTAGACCCTGAGAGTTAGAGAATTGTCGCCGAAAACCCTAAATTACGGGCTGTTCTTGAGTTCCACGACCGTGGAATCTCAAGATCCAACCGTAATTTCCTTAGGTTTACGAGCCTGCTTTTATCTTAATCCAAAGTTAAAGATTTGCTTTAGCTTAGTTTAGACTTGTCTTTTCTAGGTGGTAGTGAAGCCTCAACAACCTCTACCTCGATTGTGAGCCTCAACAACCTCAATCGGATAAGTTAGTCTTGATCTTTAGATTATAGGTTTGGGTATTTGATGCTAATTCTTGTCTTTAGAACCTTTCTATATTGAGCCTCAACAACCTGTATAGGGAGTGTCTTTTAGGTGAGTCATATAAGGTTTTTGGAACCTCAACCGTACGATTACCTTACATTAGTATACCTTCGCATATCTCAACTCTGTCTTTATATCATTAAGTATATCTTGAATCGATTGCCACAGCTGGATACCCGGATCTTTAGGATTGTTGTTTTCCCAATAATTTGCAAAGCTCCACATATTTACTTGTTTGATAATCTGCAACTGAGTTCGTTCCACCCAAATCCCTGTGTTCGATACTCTGGAATTCTTGCTTAACTACGTCGATCCGTACACTGCGGGTTCGCTTGCTTGATTCTAGTTTTATAAATTTAAAGCTTATTTGCACACACCTCTAGGGGCGAACAAGTTTTTGGCGCCGTTGCCGGGGATTTGGTTTAGGCCGAATTCGGTTGCCGGTTGTCAAGCTTGGGAGCTTTGCTCTTGTTATTTGATATCTCTTTTGAGTGTTCTTGCAGGTTTGTGTTCTTAGGTACATACGAAGTTCTTGTTCCGGCAACGGAACAGAGTTTCGCCAAAGAACAAGTTTTTGGCGCCGTTGCCGGGGATTTGGCTTCGTCCGAATCCGGTAGCCGGTTGTCGAGCTTGGGAGCTTGCTCTCGTTATTTGATTTTTCCTTAAGTGCATGCGCAGGTCTAGGAACACTGAAGATCTCTTGCCTCTTGATCAAGAGCTAGAGAAAACCTTGAGACAAAGACGCAAGGAAAAGAGGATGGCTGAAGAAAACGAGCACAATCTTCAAACAAAGTTGGCGGAGAAGGAAGCTCAACTCCGATGGAATGAGAATCTCCTCCAAGATGAGATGGATCGTCATCAAACTCAAGTTAACGGTCTACAAGACGTGATTGTCCAAATGAAGATAAAGATGAGCGATCTTGAAGATAAGATGAACAAGAAGTCCTCGAAAAGGAGAACAAGGTCTAGAAGAAGAAATCACTCACCCACCGATGATAGTGATTCTTCCATGCCTCCGTTGGAAGAGATTGATCCTACGATCAACATAAATCCTTTCAATCCACAAGGAGCTGCTAACCGCCGCATTCCACCTAGGAATGCGAGGGTCGAACGTGTGGATAATGAGCCGAGAACTCTTGGCCAGCGGATGGATCCAACACAACAACCACGCCGTTTAGGTGTGAACTTTGATGCTGAAGATGTACAAGGGTTTAGCTTCAACCCTCAAGTTATCACCCTTGTTCGCCAAAGCCAGTTTGGCGGTACAAGCGCTGAATCTCCACACCAACATTTGCAAAACTTTGAGTGTATGATGGAGACGATGAGACCGAAGAGCGCTACTACCAACAGCTATAAGCTCAAACCTTTCTTTTTCTCTTTGAAAGGGAAAGCGCTATCATGGTACCAAGCTCTTCCTAGTGGAAAACTAGAAACGTGGGAAGATCTCTCCGCAGAGTTTCTCACCAAGTTCTTTCCGCTCTCCAAAACGGCGGAACTTAGAGGTAAGATTAATGCTTTTTCTATGAGACCTAACGAAAGTTTGTTTCAATCTTGGGAAAGGTTTCAGGATTTGCTCTTGGATTGCCCTCATCATGGCATATCCAAGCTTGCCTTGCTGGAAATTTACTACAAGGGGCTGGATGCGGGAACGCAATTCAACCTCCAATCCCTCTCATGCGGAACGTTCATGGACATGAGAGAAGATGACGCTTGGGACTTCATCGAGAAGCAAGCAAGAGTCATAGAGAAGTATTCCCACCGGAAAGTGGAGGGAAATCGTGTGGAGCAGGGAGCGAAGTTCACACATGAAGCTCAAGTTCAGATTTTCTCCCTCAACAATGAGATCAAAGAGTTGAAGGAGACTATCAAGACTAACTTCCCAAAACAACAAGAGAAGGATGTTGGCTATTTGGGCAACAACAACGGCGGTGATAACACCAACCGCAACAACAACAACCGGAACAATAACCGGAACAACAATTGGAATGGAAACAACAACAACCGGAATAACAACAATTGGAACAACAATCGGGGTTCGAACAACAACAATTGGCGCTCCAATCAACAATATTCCGGTAACTCCTATCCTTCCAATTCCAATTCACTAACCCCACCCTCTTCTTCCTCTACTCCTTTGAAAAGCCAGGGGCAATCATCAAATGGAGGAAACAATACGGGAAAGGAGAAGCCGGATCCCATGTTGGAAACAATCTTGGGAAAGCTTCAAGGGTTGGAGAACCGCATCATCAAGGTTGATGATCAAATTTCTAAGGTTGACAAAGCTCAAAAGGTTTTGGAAAATCAAATGTTCAACCATGCGGAGGAAGTCCCTAGAAATCAAGGGAAACTTCCAGGAAAGACGGAGGACAACCCTAAAGGAAGGGTAATGGCGATTACAACTAGGAGCGGAGTGACTACCACCGATCCGCAGCCTACGTTCGTTGAAGTCCCCGTAGACAAAAGCAAAGAAAAGGGGAAGGAGAAGGAGGACGTCTATGTTCCCCCTCCAGCTTTCAAACCTCCCCTACCGTTCCCTCAATCCAGAGCGCGAGCGCGCCTAGACAAGCAATTCGGTAAGTTCATAGAACTCATGAGCAAACTGCATATTAATATACCTTTCATCGATGCTATTGTAGGTATGCCGGCTTATGGCAAGTTCTTGAAGGAGCTCCTCTCTAACAAGAGAAAGCTGGAAGATTTTGGAGAAGTCAAGATGAGTTCGGATTCCTCGGATCTCATCAAGACTATGAAGGAGAAAATGCCCCCAAAGCTGAAAGATCCGGGGTCATTTTGCATTCCCATTGGAGTGGGAGAGGTCACATATGACGCTTTATGTGACTTGGGAGCAAGTGTGAGCATCATACCACTTGCATTGTGCAAGAAGATCGGTTTAGGCGACCCTAAACCGGTGAAGATGACGTTATACATGGCGGATCGATCCATTACTCGTCCCGTCGGCATTGTAGAAGACGTCCCAGTCAAGCTAGGTAAATTCTTTGTTCCCATTGATTTTGTCGTGCTTGACATTCCTGCAGATAGTCCGGTCCCGATCATACTCGGAAGACCGTTTCTTGCAACTTCCGGCTGCATGGTCGATTGCAAGAATGGAAGACTCGCCTTTGACATTGGGGAGGAAAAAGTGGAATTCGTTCTATCTACTCTAGTGAAGGAGCCAATCTTTGACGAGGATGTTTACAATGTCCAAGACGAAGAAGGTTTATCTAGGGAGGAGGTAAGTGCGATTCTCTTTAACGATCCCTTACAAAAGGTTATTACTATGAGTCTAACCGATGTAGGAAAAGAAGAAGAGTGCAAAGAGGAAATTGAAGCCTTGGAAGCACAAGAAGAGATGCATGAAGTGGAGTTTGAGAAACTCCACGATGAGGCTGAGAATGTCAGATTCCACGGTCATACTCTGTATTCCACGGCCGTGGATTCCACGACCAAAATCGACCTCCATTCCAGAGGGTATTACGGCCGTGGAACACCAGAGGAGGCCGTAATTTTGGCCGTGGAAGAGGGTGATCGACATACTTCTTCAACTTCTTCTAACTCTTCTCCAAACCATTCATCATCCTTAGAAACTTCAAAGGAAACATCGGAAGCTCCTCAAGGATTATTGGAAGCTCCGAAAGCAATGGAACTTAAACCACTCCCTACTCATCTAAGGTACGCTTTTCTTGGATCTAATTCCACCTTCCCGGTTATCGTTAGTTCCGAATTAAGCATAGATGAACATGAACAGCTCATGATTGTCCTTAGGAAACATAGAAAAGCCATAGGCTATACTATTGAGGACTTAGTAGGAATTAAACCCTCCCTATGCATGCACAAGATACTAATGGAGGAGGACTTTAGAACTTCAAGACAACCTCAAAGGCGGTTAAATCCGACCATGAAGGAGGTTGTCAAGAAGGAAATTCTTAAACTTCTTGATGCAGGTATCATCTATCCTATCTCCGATAGCAAGTGGGTGAGTCCGGTTCAAGTGGTTCCAAAGAAGGGAGGAATGACGGTCATCACCAACAAAAACAACGAACTCATTCCTACCCGAACCGTAACTGGATGGCGAATGTGCATAGACTACCGCAAGCTCAACAATGCAACGCGGAAGGATCACTTTCCATTGCCATTCATTGATCAAATGCTTGAAAGGTTAGCACAACATTCTCATTTCTGCTACCTTGACGGTTATAGTGGTTTCTTTCAGATTCCGATACATCCGGATGATCAAGAGAAGACCACATTCACGTGCCCTTGGGGACGTTCGCTTATAGGAGAATGCCGTTCGGGCTTTGCAACGCCCCAGCCACCTTTCAACGGTGCATGATGGCCATCTTCTCCGAATACGTAGAGGAAATCATGGAAGTCTTCATGGACGACTTCTCCGTTTACGGTTCCTCCTTTAACGATTGTCTTTCTAACCTTTCACTTGTTTTGCAAAGATGTGAAGACACTAACCTAGTTCTTAATTGGGAGAAGTGTCAATTCATGGTTAAGGAAGGAATCGTGTTAGGTCACTTAGTCTCTAGTAGAGGGATAGAGGTAGACAAGGCTAAGATAGAGACCATAGAGAAACTTCCTCCCCCAATATCGGTGAAGGGGATAAGGAGTTTCCTAGGACATGCTGGATTTTATAGACGTTTCATTAAGGACTTTTCCAAGATATCAAAACCTCTCACTAATCTATTGATGAAGGATGCGGTTTTTGAGTTTTCGCAGGAATGTTTAGATGCGTTTAACACCATTCGGCAAGCTCTAATCTCAGCACCCATTATCCAACCCCCGGATTGGACTCTCCCTTTCGAGATTATGTGCGATGCTAGTGACGTAGCCATTGGAGCTGTTCTTGGGCAACGAAAAGAAGGACGAACCCACGCCATATACTACGCTAGCAAGACGCTAGACGAAGCCCAGCTCAACTACGCCACTACAGAGAAGGAATTTTTAGCCATTGTCTACGCTATTGACAAGTTTCGCTCTTATCTTGTAGGTGCAAAGGTGATTGTCTACACGGATCATGCTGCGATCCGATACCTCCTTGCAAAGAAAGATGCGAAGCCAAGGCTGATTAGATGGATTCTTCTCCTACAAGAATTCGATCTTGAGATCCGCGACAAGAAAGGCTCGGAGAATTCTGTTGCGGATCATTTGAGTCGTCTAACACATCTAGAAGACGACCATTTACCCATTGATGACTCCTTCCCGGATGAACACCTACATATCATAGAGGAGTGTATCAAGGTAGTCTCCAAAGGTAACGAACCATGGTTTGCTGATTTTGTTAACTACTTGGTTTGCCAGGAGATACCACCCGGACTGTCATACGCACAAAGGAAGAAGTTCTTCAAGGACGTCCGGGAATACCATTGGAACGAGCCTCTCCTCTTTAAGAGAGGTCCGGATGGCATCATCCGGCGATGTGTGCCGGAAGATGAGATGCAAAGTGTCATCCGTCATTGTCATTCACTACCTTGTGGAGGACACGCTAGTTCGAACAAAACTAGCGCAAAGGTATTGCAATCTGGATTCTATTGGCCTACTTTATTTAAAGATGTGCAATCCTTTGTTTCTTGTTGCGATGCTTGTCAAAGAATAGGCAATATCTCTAGAAGGAACGAGATGCCCCTCAACAACATCCAAGAGGTGGAGATTTTCGACGTTTGGGGAGTCGATTTCATGGGACCATTCCCTTCTTCTTGTGGAAACCAATACATACTATTGGCGGTAGACTACGTTTCTAGATGGGTCGAAGCAATTGCCTCTCCCACAAATGATGCCATGGTGGTGGTTAAGTTCTTCAACAAGACCATCTTTCCGCGATTCGGGACGCCAAGGACGATCATTAGTGATGGAGGTTCTCACTTCATAGCCCGTCGCTTTGAAGCTCTTCTAACCAAGTATGGGGTTACTCACAAGATCGCCACCCCTTACCATCCACAAACGAGTGGACAAGTTGAGATCTCGAATAGGGAGATCAAGGGAATTCTAGAGAAGACGGTTTCAAGGACTAGGAAGGATTGGTCCTTGAAACTAGATGATGCACTATGGGCATACCGGACTGCATACAAGACTCCCATAGGAACCACACCATACAACCTTGTGTATGGGAAGTCTTGTCATTTGCCGGTAGAGCTAGAGCACAAAGCGTTTTGGGCTATCAAATGGCTGAATTTCGGCATGAAGGAAGCGGGAGAGAAGCGTCTCCTAGACATCAACGAGCTGGATGAACTCCGTTTGAACGCCTACGAAAACGCTAAGATCTACAAGGAAAGAGCAAAGCGTTGGCATGATAAGCATATCATTCCAAAGGACTTCCAGGAAGGAGATCAAGTTCTCCTCTTCAATTCGAGACTTCGCCTCTTTCCAGGTAAGTTAAAATCTCGTTGGACTGGACCTTTTCTAATTAAGCGTATTTTCCCCCATGGTGCAGTTGAAGTATGGGGTGAAGCTAGCGGAAGTTTTAAAGTGAACGGCCAACGGCTCAAGAAGTACTCACCGGAACTCCAAGCTGAGGAGTTTGCACCTACCGCACTCGAATAAGTGCGAGATTGGTCTAGCTACGGACCTTAAACAAAGCGCTTCTTGGGAGGCAACCCAAGGTATTGCATTTTCGTTTTTTGTTTTCGATTCATAGTTTAGTTTAGAATAGACGTTTTTGTTTTTGTTTTGCCTCGATTTCTTCCGGTATGTTCGTGTTTTTGGTTGTAGGATCGATGAAAAAGGGGAAAGAAAGAATAAGGTTGAAGAAAAGTGACGAAATTTGGATTTTGGAGCTTTACAGAAGGTTTCACGGTCTAAACCACGGTCTAGACAGCTACAGTAACCGTAATTTTCAAAGGCCTGTGAAAAATCACCAAAATTACGGGTCCGTACATTTCCACGGCCGTGGAATACCCCGACAGACCGTGATTTTTGGAAATTTTGCCGGCCACTATATAAGCCACATTCTTCACAACACTTAACCAATTTTCCCAATTCCACGACCTAAAACGCCGAAAACACTCCCCCTCTCTCAAATTCTCGTTTCCTAATCGTTTTTAACGATTCTTCTTCCTAAACTGAAGCAAATCCAACCATAAACAAGATCCAAGCGAAGAATCGAGCGGAAATTCATCAACGGAAGCACATTTCGGATTTTTCAATCCGAAAAATAGGTTTTTGCTCTCTTCTTGATTCTAGTCGTTTTGATTCGTTTTTGTTAGGGATTTTTAGGAAGAACTGATTGAGATTGGAAGGAATTAGATTAGGACTGCTTGCTGTTGAGTTTGATTGCTGAATTGCTGAGAATTGAGAAATTTCGAGACGAATCACGGTCTCTGAAGGTTCCACGGCCGTGATTTACGAAGAACAGACCGTAATTCTCAACAGAATGGACTTTGTAAGGAGAGTTTCGGGAAGGATAAAGGAAAAGAAAGGGGAGCAAAGTAAGAAGAGAAAGGGCAACCCCTCCACATCTAGGGCACCACCACCCTCATCTCCCTCACCACCATCCTCACCTTCACCTCCATCCTCACCCCCTCCTCCTAGCATCCCGATCATACACGAAAACTACATAGGCGCACTTGAGAAAATAGAGAAGAGGACAGTGATAGGTCCTAGGTACTTGTTGTTGGAGGATCTACATCCTCTCAACATAGTAGATGACCTTACATGGCTCTTGGATAGAGCCGGTTTGCTTGTCTTCGCGAACATTCGTGAAGACGCTTATGAGGAGATCACCCGAGAGGTTGTGACGTCTTTCGAGCACAGCCATGTCGATAGGACCGTCTCCTTCCGTCTCATGAATAGAGACTACCATCTTAGCATTGTTGAGTTTGGGACCATTTTTGGGTTCCATGAGACCTACAACGGTCGACTCCCTAGGAACGTTTCCGCCAAGGATTTTTGGGAGGATGTAGCTATGATCTATGCCGACGAGGACCGTTGGCATCCAGCTGATACCAAGGCCAAATTGATGTACCATTTGGCCTTGAAGATAGCTCACCGTGTTCTTTCGGAGTGTCTCTTTCCTAGGACGGAGAGGCCCCAAAAGATCAAGACGGATGAGCTATTCCTTCTCTATGCTATGCTTCATGGATGCCGCGCCGATTGTGCTACTCTTTTGGCGGCGACCATGAGTAAGCTCAAGAACAAATCGAGAGGGAACATTGGATATGGTGGGATAGTGACCCACATTGCTAGGTCTTTTGGAGTAGACTTTTCGGCTTGTACACGTATACCGGCAGTTCCATTAGGGCTACATGCTTTTATGGTTAGGGGACTCATCTTCCCCACACATAGAGGTCCGCCTTATGCGGGCATGCCCTGGGAGAGTAGGACAGGCAGGGGTATTGAGTGGCTGCCAGAGTATTCCATTATGGCGGGACGCCATAATTGGAAGGAGACGTTCGCTGCGATGCATGCGAACAGGCTTGTAGCTCCCCCTTACGTTCCACCACCAGCTGAGGATGAGGAGGACATGGGAGAGCAGTACGAGAGTGGTGGAGGAGCAGAGCAGGAGTTCGGCACGTTTCCGGATCAGCCGGATGTACCTAGGCGCTCTCCACGCCCAGCTAGAGCTTCAGGCTCGTCATCTCGCCGCGCCAGTGTGAGCGAGAGGCCCACGTGGATGACTACACCTCCCACTTGGTACAGCACACCTCCTCCTTGGTCCACGACGCAGCCAGCAGCTCCACCACCACCACCAGCACCGGTACCAGCCGACGCCCCGGGATGGTATGAGAGGATGCCGGATTGGGCTACCGGACTTTCAGACAGAGTCGGAGCATTAGAGATCCGGGCGGATGCTAGAGACAGACACTTAGACGACCTTGACCACATGATGAGGGACGTCTACCGCCAGCAGTTTGGGCGGGTCTATGATCCGAGTTTCTCTCCATTCCCACCTCCACCAGCGCTGCAGTGATCGATGACCGGACAGCTCGATTTTAGACATTCCCGCCGCCATTTGTGAGTTTCTTTTCTTTTCCTTCTTTTGTTCTTTTTTGTGAACATTAGGGACAATGTTCGTCCTAAGTATGGGGTGGGATGTACTAAAAAGTTTGTAATAACTCTACTCTATAGGTTGCTTTCATTCGAGACTATCATTGCATGCTTATTAGATGTTACACGTTTTATTTTTGCATTGCATGAAAAAGAACTTTAAAAACCCATAAAAATTGAAAAATTTGAAAAATTTTATGCTCCTAATGAATTGAGATGATTTCCATGATAATCACTACTTGCGAATTAAGTTGATAACAATTGCATGTTTGAAAGGATGGTAATTCGAAAAGAAATTGAATGAATGAATTTTACCTCTTTTGCAAGTTGTATAATGTGAAAAGGTTACCTAAATCATGTAAGAAATTGAAGTTGAAATCACATTATAAGTTCCTATACTTCTTGTTGAAATGATTAAGGCAATTCGATACTTTCTTTCTTCTTTCTTTGATCATCTAACTCCTCATTGAAATATTAGCCTCCCTTACCCATCCGGGAACTTGGAAAGTGAATGAGAAAAAGGCATGTTTGATGTGGGAGGGCCATGAGAGCAATTATTTGCAATCAATTGAATAGAAAGAAATTATAAGTTTGGGGAAGTCAATCATGACGATGAGTAACTCGGCACCATTCACATAGCCGGGTGTTTGTGTCTTGCCAAAGTCGGATTGAGCGATATTCCTAGCGGATTATGGTATGTGCGCTAAGGGTTTGAGGCATCTCTTGAAAAATTGAGAAACGCCGATCTCCTAGGCTTCGGTTTTTGTGCACCTCTATCCATAACTCCAAAAGTAAAGTCGAAAAATGAAAGGAAAGAGCGAAGCTCTAAGTGAAGTGTTGTGTTGCGGAAACCGCAAAAGAAGAAGAAGGTAGTTGTCCACTTTCCCGGATTTATGCACCACTCTCCCTTAAAGTTTCCCTTCCCTTCCATACTCTAGACCTTTTCTTTGAAAGTCCTTAAGATCAAAAGAATGTTATATGGCTTAGTGATCTAAATTGAAGTTCTTATGTTGATTTTGATAATATTTGAAGGTTATAATGCTTGTTTGGAAGTTAAATTAATTCATGAGCTTTCTTTGCCTTTTACTCTCTAATCAAGTATGTGAAAGTTTGAAAACCGATTGAAGCAAGATTTGAGAATGATCTATTCTTTAGAAGTCGCTTTCATCCAAAAGAAGGTACACATATTTCATCCTAACTCTTGTTTAAAGCTTTTTGAAAGACCTTGCTTAGGGACAAGCAAGTGCTAAGTATGGGGTTATTTGTTAGCATGAAATATTGTGATATTTTAGGCACGTTTTCTAATCATAAATTGTTCATATTGATAGTCTTTGATTGAGCTTTGTGCATATGTGAGCTAGTATTGCCTATATTGTCGATATGGATGTCTACACGAGTTCTATGTTGATTATAGGTGATTTGGAGCTATTTCCGAACGTAATCGAGCAAAGGAGAGTTGAGTTGATGTGTCCATAGATCGAGGACACTTTTTGGAAGCAATTTGGAGTATTAGATTGAGGAATGCACGAATGAAGGCAAAAACCACGTTCTCACCCTAAATTACGGCCGTGGATCTTGAGTCAAAATTCGATGTTCATTCCAGAAGCATTTACGGCCGTGGAACTAACCGTAGTAGTTTCCACGCCCCAAATTACGGTCGTGAAAGATTCCACGACCGTGATTCTAGCGAATCTTTTCGCCATGTTTCAAGGCCACGATCATTTGAAGATTGGGCCGGGCCGACACTTTGCCCTGCATTATAAAAAGACGGAAGAAAGGAGATTCCGTCATGCTCGCTTACAATCATCGCGTACATCACCGTTTAGGCTTGTTGAGATTCCCGCTTGGAATCATCTTTGCTTACATTTGAGCAAGGCATAAACCCTCATCTTGGAGGTGTTTTTGGAGATCTCATTGAAGATCAAGGTTCGTAATTGGAGAGTTGCTGTTCGTGATCTTCGCATTTGTGGAAGATCGAAGTTCTTGGAGGATTTTGCAAGAAGACTCCTTTTCTTGTTTAGGTTTGATTTAGAATCGGATTGACAACCCGTTTCTTTTCTTCCCTAAGATTGTGATTGCTTATTCCGTTTTGAATCTTTTGATAAACACTTGTTCTTGACTGTGATTCTGAGATTCATTTGAAGGTTATTGATAGTTCTTGAAAATTCCCATCTTCTATCTTTTAATTCTTGAATTAATATCAATATGACTGTTATTGGCTAAAAACCCTTAACAATTCTAAGGTGAAGGGTCGATAGTTGTGGCTTAGATGATGATAGATTGATCGCAAACAGATTAGACCCTGAGAGTTAGAGAATTGTCGCCGAAAACCCTAAATTACGGGCTGTTCTTGAGTTCCACGACCGTGGAATCTCAAGATCCAACCGTAATTTCCTTAGGTTTACGAGCCTGCTTTTATCTTAATCCAAAGTTAAAGATTTGCTTTAGCTTAGTTTAGATTTGTCTTTTCTAGGTGGTAGTGAAGCCTCAACAACCTCTACCTCGATTGTGAGCCTCAACAACCTCAATCGGATAAGTTAGTCTTGATCTTTAGATTATAGGTTTGGGTATTTGATGCTAATTCTTGTCTTTAGAACCTTTCTATATTGAGCCTCAACAACCTGTATAGGGAGTGTCTTTTAGGTGAGTCGCATAAGGTTTTTGGAACCTCAACCGTACGATTACCTTACATTAGTATACCTTCGCATATCTCAACTCTGTCTTTATATCATTAAGTATATCTTGAATCGATTGCCACAGCTGGATACCTGGATCTTTAGGATTGTTGTTTTCCCAATAATTTGCAAAGCTCCACATATTTACTTGTTTGATAACCTGCAACTGAGTTCGTTCCACCCAAATCCCTGTGTTCGATACTCTGGAATTCTTGCTTAACTACGTCGATCCGTACACTGCGGGTTCGCTTGCTTGATTCTAGTTTTATAAATTTAAAGCTTATTTGCACACACCTCTAGGGGCGAACAAGTTTTTGGCGCCGTTGCCGGGGATTTGGTTTCGGCCGAATCCGGTTGCCGGTTGTCAAGCTTGGGAGCTTGCTCTTGTTATTTGATATCCTTTTCTTGAGTGTTCTTGCAGGTTTGTGTTCTTAGGTACATACGAAGTTCTTGTTCCAGCAACGGAACAGAGTTTCGCCAAAGAACAAGTTTTGGGAGCTTTTGTTTTTTTTAATCTCTTGGTATGAGTTTTTGAGGCTCCACTAGCTAAGTATGGCTCCATACGATCCAATATGGGTAGCGAAGCATACGGCTAGAGCAGACCATTATGAATACTTGGTAGAGAAATACGCCTTCTATTGGTTTGACAGCGAAAGAGAACGTGAACAAACCATTGAATATGAATTTGCAAAATGGGAAAAGCTGCACTACCCAAAGAAGGTTAAGAAGAAACGTCCCAAAGATGCGGAACACTCGAAACTTGAAGAATTGAAGAAGGAACTTGGTATGATCGAAGAAAAATTGAAAGCCTTTAAGGAAGAACTCCAAGTCTCGAGGAATGCTCTTATCAAACCCAAAGTTCCTCTAGAACCTCTTGAAGTTCGCATTGAAGAAGAGAGAGAAGTGGAACACCTAGACCCAATTGCTAATATTGTGGTCGAGATTGAAGAAAAGTCAGTTGTGCTTGAAGAAGAGGAAGAAGTGGTGAACCTTGGCCAAATTACTGAAATTGTGGCCAAGGTTGAAGAAGATCCAGCTGAGTTGGGAGATATTTCATGTGTGGATCATCATGCCAACATGAAACTTGTCCCAAGCCTTGAAGAACTTAACAAGGTATACTGTCTTACTTCCTTTGTTATTCCTATTAAAATTTCTGATTTTTCCAGGAATGCACCGGAGAGTTGGAGGTCTCTTCCAAAAGAACCTCCTAAGGTGAAGATGAAACCTCTATTGAAATTGCTGGAAGAAGATGCTCCTTGGACTATAAGGAGTAAATTTGGCAAGAGCTTCAACGCCAATGCCAATAAGTGTTTTTTGTTCAAGTATGGGGTCATTCACATGACGAAGACCATACATCATCCCCAAACTGGAGATGGGGAAGCTAGGAGGATTCTCGAAAAACTGATTTCTCGATCTAGGAAAGGATGGGATGGAAGACCGAATTATGTCCCATTAAAGCATAGGAAAGCTAGGAGGATTCCGGTGAGAATCAAACCGTACAAGCTTGTACGTGGGAGATCTTACCACTTGCCGGTGAAATTAGGAACCGGAGATTTCTTGGAGGAGTTTAATGATGGATTTGAAGAGCAATCCAAGATGTTCAAGGTGCATTGAGTCATCTATGGATAATGGTCTAGCTACGGACCTTAAACAAAGCGCTTCTTGGGAGGCAACCCAAGGTATTGCATTTTCGTTTTTTGTTTTCGATTCATAGTTTAGTTTAGAATAGACGTTTTTGCTTTTTTTTTGCCTCGATTTCTTCCGGTATGTTCGTGTTTTTGGTTGTAGGATCGATGAAAAGGGAGAACGGAGGGATAATGTCGAATAGAAGTGACGAAATTTGGACTTTGAAGCTTTACAGAGGGTTCCACGGTCTAAATTACGGTCGTCATTGCTACAGTGACCGTAATTCTCAAAGGCCTGTGAAAAATCACAAAAATCACGGGTCCGTACATTTCCACGGCCGTGGAATGCCCCGACAGACCGTGATTTTTGAAAATTTGCCTGCGAGTATAAAAGCCAGCAGCACCACCACCACCACCACCACAGCCAGCACCAGCAGATGCTCCCGGATGGTATGATCATGCTCCGGGATGGTATGAGAGGATGCCGGATTGGGCTACCGGACTTTCAGACAGAGTCGGAGCATTAGAGATCCGGGCGGATGCTAGAGACAGACACTTAGACGACCTTGACCACATGATGAGGGACGTCTACCGCCAGCAGTTTGGGCGGGTCTATGATCCGAGTTTCTCTCCATTCCCACCTCCACCAGCGCTGCAGTGATCGATGACCGGACAGCTCGATTTTAGACATTCCCGCCGCCATTTGTGAGTTTCTTTTCTTTTCCTTCTTTTGTTCTTTTTTGTGAACATTAGGGACAATGTTCGTCCTAAGTATGGGGTGGGATGTACTAAATAGTTTGTAATAACTCTACTCTATAGGTTGCTTTCATTCGAGACTATCATTGCATGCTTATTAGATGTTACACGTTTTATTTTTGCATTGCATGAAAAAGAACTTTAAAAACCCATAAAAATTGAAAAATTTGAAAAATTTGATGCTTCTAATGAATTGAGATGATTTCCATGATAATCACTACTTGCGAATTAAGTTGATAACAATTGCATGTTTAAAAGGATGGTAATTCGAAAAGAAATTGAATGAATGAATTTTACCTCTTTTGCAAGTTGTATAATGTGAAAAGGTTACCTAAATCATGTAAGAAATTGAAGTTGAAATCACATTATAAGTTCCTATACTTCTTGTTGAAATGATTAAGGCAATTCGATACTTTCTTTCTTCTTTCTTTGATCATCTAACTCCTCATTGAAATATTAGCCTCCCTTACCCATCCGGGAACTTGGAAAGTGAATGAGAAAAAGGCATGTTTGATGTGGGAGGGCCATGAGAGCAATTATTTGCAATCAATTGAATAGAAAGAAATTATAAGTTTGGGGAAGTCAATCATGACGATGAGTAACTCGGCACCATTCACATAGCCGGGTGTTTGTGTCTTGCCAAAGTCGGATTGAGCGATATTCCTAGCGGATTATGGTATGTGCGCTAAGGGTTTGAGGCATCTCTTGAAAAATTGAGAAACGCCGATCTCCTAGGCTTCGGTTTTTGTGCACCTCTATCCATAACTCCAAAAGTAAAGTCGAAAAATGAAAGGAAAGAGCGAAGCTCTAAGTGAAGTGTTGTGTTGCGGAAACCGCAAAAGAAGAAGAAGGTAGTTGTCCACTTTCCCGGATTTATGCACCACTCTCCCTTAAAGTTTCCCTTCCCTTCCATACTCTAGACCTTTTCTTTGAAAGTCCTTAAGATCAAAAGAATGTTATATGGCTTAGTGATCTAAATTGAAGTTCTTATGTTGATTTTGATAATATTTGAAGGTTATAATGCTTGTTTGGAAGTTAAATTAATTCATGAGCTTTCTTTGCCTTTTACTCTCTAATCAAGTATGTGAAAGTTTGAAAACCGATTGAAGCAAGATTTGAGAATGATCTATTCTTTAGAAGTCGCTTTCATCCAAAAGAAGGTACACATATTTCATCCTAACTCTTGTTTAAAGCTTTTTGAAAGACCTTGCTTAGGGACAAGCAAGTGCTAAGTATGGGGTTATTTGTTAGCATGAAATATTGTGATATTTTAGGCACGTTTTCTAATCATATATTGTTCATATTGATAGTCTTTGATTGAGCTTTGTGCATATGTGAGCTAGTATTGCCTATATTGTCGATATGGATGTCTACACGAGTTCTATGTTGATTATAGGTGATTTGGAGCTATTTCCGAACGGAATCGAGCAAAGGAGAGTTGAGTTGATGTGTCCATAGATCGAGGACACTTTTTGGAAGCAATTTGGAGTATTAGATTGAGGAATGCACGAATGAAGGCAAAAACCACGTTCTCACCCTAAATTACGGCCGTGGATCTTGAGTCAAAATTCGATGTTCATTCCAGAAGCATTTACGGCCGTGGAACTAACCGTAGTAGTTTCCACGCCCCAAATTACGGTCGTGAAAGATTCCACGACCGTGATTCTAGCGAATCTTTTCGCCATGTTTCAAGGCCACGATCATTTGAAGATTGGGCCGGGCCGACACTTTGCCCTGCATTATAAAAAGGACGGATGAAGCGAGATTCCGTCACGCTCGCTTTACCTCGTTATCGAGCTTACGACCCTTCAAACCCTAAGTTTAGCGGCAAGAACGCAAGCTTAGCAACACACAAACCTTCATCTTAGAGGTGTTTTTGGAGATCTCATTGAAGATCAAGGTTCGTGATTGGAGAGTTGCTGTTTGTGATCTTCGCATTGTGGAAGATCGAAGTTCTTGGAGGATTTTGCAAGAAGACTCCTTTTCTTGTTTAGGTTTGATTTAGAATCGGATTGACAACCCGTTTCTTTTCTTCCCTAAGATTGTGATTGCTTATTCCGTTTTGAATCTTTTGATAAACACTTGTTCTTGACTGCGATTCTGAGATTCATTTGAAGGTTATTGATAGTTCTTGAAAATTCCCATCTTCTATCTTTTAATTCTTGAATTAATATCAATATGACTGTTATTGGCTAAAAACCTTTAACAATTCTAAGGTGAAGGGTTGATAGTTGTGGCTTAGATGATGATAGATTGATCGCAAACAGATTAGACCCTGAGAGTTAGAGAATTGTCGCCGAAAACGCTAAATTACGGGCTGTTCTTGAGTTCCACGACCGTGGAATCTCAAGATCCAACCGTAATTTCCTTAGGTTTACGAGCCTGCTTTTATCTTAATCCAAAGTTAAAGATTTGCTTTAGCTTAGTTTAGACTTGTCTTTTCTAGGTGGTAGTGAAGCCTCAACAACCTCTACCTCGATTGTGAGCCTCAACAACCTCAATCGGATAAGTTAGTCTTGATCTTTAGATTATAGGTTTGGGTATTTGATGCTAATTCTTGTCTTTAGAACCTTTCTATATTGAGCCTCAACAACCTGTATAGGGAGTGTCTTTTAGGTGAGTCATATAAGGTTTTTGGAACCTCAACCGTACGATTACCTTACATTAGTATACCTTCGCATATCTCAACTCTGTCTTTATATCATTAAGTATATCTTGAATCGATTGCCACAGCTGGATACCCGGATCTTTAGGATTGTTGTTTTCCCAATAATTTGCAAAGCTCCACATATTTACTTGTTTGATAATCTGCAACTGAGTTCGTTCCACCCAAATCCCTGTGTTCGATACTCTGGAATTCTTGCTTAACTACGTCGATCCGTACACTGCGGGTTCGCTTGCTTGATTCTAGTTTTATAAATTTAAAGCTTATTTGCACACACCTCTAGGGGCGAACATCAGCCAAGAATAAAATATTCTCGCCGCGTCCCAGGCGTTCGCCTCGGTCGAGTCGACTCCCCTGGATCACCTCGGTCGAGGTGAATCTGTAGTCAACCGAGGTGAACCTCGACTGAGTGTGAAATCTCTCAAAACTGGTCCAAAGTGAATCTTTAATCCATGGCTATGCTTCCTGGAGGTTCCTTTGTGTTCCTTGATGTAGCTCCAATGACTCCATAGCTCCTTTTTGCTCTATTTTGATGCAAAACGTGCCATTTTACCTACAATTACAACAAAACTAGGTGTAGACCTCGATTCCCGCAAAGGTAGATGAAATGGTAACATAATCACATATAATACATACAAACATGCAGATTATTGAAGATAAAACGTCCAAACAAACCCCAAAATATAGACTATAATTCATGCTATCAAAATACCCCATACTTAGCCCTTGCTTGTCCCCAAGCAAGTTCCGCATATAAAATACAAGATAGAATGGATTATAAGTCAAGAAAATCAACGAAAAGTATTTCAAAACATTTTTATGGTGTGCTACAATCATAGATCACTCTAAGAGAATACTTCAAATTCAACAAGATCTTCACTGAGATCATATCCAGATAGGAAGCACAAAAATCGTTTCGAAAACTCTCAGTTAAACCACCTCGGTCGAGGTATTCTTAGGTCAACCGAGATGAAACACCTCGTTCGGCCAGAACAGTCCCGTCCGAGGTCTAAAAATTTTTTTTTTTAAAACCAGTTTTCTTTCAGTTTCGACGTTTTTCTCAATCAAATAACCTGTATGTATGCGTGCAGTCTCAGATAAGCACATAGATGCAAAAGTGAAGCATAAATATAGATAAATATCCGGTCAAATAAAGTTATACATCATAGTCATCAAATAAGTACATCAAATTCAAAAACTTGTTCGCTCCAAAACGGTGTGTGCAAGCTTTAAATTTATAACCCTAGACAAAGCTAAAAACCAGGATGCGAACCCGCAGTGTACGGGTCAATCGTAGTAAAAGCAAGGAATTCCAGGGGTCGATCACAGGGACTTGGTGAAGCAAAGTCCAATTACGGTTTGCTTAAGTGAATAATAACCACAAGAGGTGATTAACACAATCAAAGATGATAAAGAAGTCAATAAACAAATATGCAATTCTAGGGATTAAAGCGTCTAGTTTTGGTTCCAACTCAAGATCTAAAGATAAGCGGACAAAGCTGAGGTTTTTGCAAGGGAAGGTGTTTCTAAAGTGTGAATAGATCACCGGGTAAGTCTCACTACTCACCAATCCAAAACCGTAACTCCTATCACCGGGTAAGTCTCAAGGAATCAAGATAAAGAATTATAATCCCAAACTAACACTCCATCTAAGGGAATAGAATCAACCTTTACCGGGTAAGTCTCAGGCTAACTCACAAAGATGGGATGAAAGCACACTCAAACCCCAATAAAGGATAAACCTTTATTACCTATACTTATGATCTTAGGTACACAAACTAAGGAATTACCGGGTAAGTCTCATCCTAAGCTTGCATTGAACCAGGAAAGGTGTAATAAGAATAGGATTTGGCAAACTCTAACACTTAACTCTCAGTTTCGGATCAGATAAGTCACCTCGGTCGAGCCAAATTCCATCCCGGCCGAGATGTTCATCGAATGAGCGAGATGCTTAGGGTTAAGGTTAAAGACTCGAACTTTCAGGGTCCTACTGGAATCTAAGATTATTCTATCATTGTTTTTACCACAACCTTCAGCCAATCACCCTAGAATCACACAAGGAAATTAGCCACTCATCATCATGAAAATATCAATCAAATATATGGGAAGAAGGTGAATATTTGAACAAGAAGAATTAGATGAAAAGACTTCTATAACTGAATCAAATATCACAACAAAAGCGTTCCTTGGATATAAATCCAACAAGACAAGACAACAAGGAAGGGAATCTAAGATGATCTTACAAAACCCTTCAAAAGCTATATAGTCTTCAATCTTCCTTCAACCTTCAAAAAGGTTCTTCAAATCTCCAATTGGAGTATGCTGCAGCGGCTGTTCCGAATGATAGCGGATGTTTGGTGGTATAAGCACCATCCAACAGTAAGCGGATGTCGGATTTGTGGGAAATCCAACCCATTTATAGGAAAATTACTCTCCAAAGATAAGATATCTTAGAAAGAGCTCTTCCCATAAAAATAGGTAAAATATAGGATCAGAATATATCTTCTTCCTTCCAGGAGCCAAGTCCAAAAATATAAGATCTCCTTCCAAAAATAAAAGATCTCAGCCAAGAATAAAATATTCTCGCCGCGTCCCAGGCGTTCGCCTCGGTCGAGTCGACTCCCCTGGATCACCTCGGTCGAGGTGAATCTGTAGTCAACCGAGGTGAATCTCGACCGAGTGTGAAATCTCTCAAAACTGGTTCAAGAGAGGTCCGGATGGCATTATTCGGCGATGTGTGCCGGAAGATGAGATGCAAAGTGTCATCCGCCATTGTCATTCACTACCTTGTGGAGGACACGCTAGTTCGAACAAGACTAGCGCAAATGTATTGCAATCTGGATTCTTTTGGCCTACTTTATTTAGAGATGTGCAATCCTTTGTTTCTTGCTGCGATGCTTGTCAAAGAACAGGTAACATCTCTAGGAGGAATGAGATGCCTCTCAATAACATTCAAGAAGTAGAGATTTTCGATGTTTGGGGAGTTGATTTCATGGGACCATTCCCATCCTCTTGTGGAAACCAATACATATTATTGGCGGTAGATTATGTTTCTAGATGGGTGGAAGCAATTGCCTCTCCCACCAATGATGCCATGGTGGTGGTTAAGTTCTTTAACAAGACCATCTTCCCACGATTTGGGACGCCAAGGACTATCATTAGTGATGGAGGTTCTCACTTCATTGCCCGGCGCTTTGAAGCTCTTCTAGCTAAGTATGGGGTTACTCACAAGATCGCCACCCCTTATCACCCACAAACTAGTGGGCAAGTTGAGATCTCAAACCGGGAGATCAAAGGAATTCTAGAGAAGACGGTTTCAAGGACTAGGAAGGATTGGTCCTTGAAGCTTGACGATGCATTGTGGGCGTACCGGACTGCGTACGAGACTCCCATAGGAACCACACCATACAACCTTGTGTATGGGAAGTCTTGTCACTTGCCGGTTGAGCTAGAGCACAAGGCGTTTTGGGCCATCAAGTGGTTGAATTTCAGCATAAAGGAAGCGGGAGAGAAGCGTCTCTTAGACCTTAATGCACTTGAAGAACTCCGCTTGAATGCCTATGAAAACGCCAAGATTTACAAGGAGAGAGCAAAGCGTTGGCATGATAAGCATATCATTCCAAAGGACTTTAAAGAAGGAGATCAAGTTCTCCTCTTCAATTCAAGGCTTCGTCTCTTTCCAGGTAAGCTTAAATCCCGTTGGACTGGACCTTTTCTAATTAAGCGTATTTTCCCCCATGGTGCAGTTGAAGTATGGGGTGAAGCGAGCGGAAGCTTTAAGGTGAACGGCCAACGACTCAAGAAGTACACGCCGGAACTCCAAGCTGAGGAGTTTGTACCTACCGCACTCGAATAAGTGCGAGATTGGTCTAGCTACGGACCTCAAACAAAGCGCTTCTTGGGAGGCAACCCAAGGTATTGCATTTTTGTTTTTGTTTTCGATTCATAGATTAGCTTAGTTCAAACGTTTTTGCCTTGTTTTTGCCTTCGATTTCTTCTGGTATGTTCGTGTTTTTGGATGTAGGAACGATGAAAAAGGGGAAAGGAAGAATAAGGTTGAAGAAAAGTGACGAAATTTGGATTTTGGAGCTTTACAGAGAGTTTCACGGCCTAAACCACGGTCGTGACAGCTACAATGACCGTAATTTCAAAAAGCCTTTGAAAAATCACCAAAACCACGGTTCCGTACAAAACCACGGCCGTGGAACACCCCGATAGACCGTGATTTTCAAATTTTTGCCTGCGACTATATAAGCCATTTTCTTCACAAAATTCACTTCACAAACCCTCTTTCCATGTAACACCCCAAATCCGCGGGACTCGGGGCGCTACGGGTTGGGACCTCACAATGGGTCCCGACCCTTAGCCTGACAACAATTTCACCGGATCTTGCAACAAGGCACAATTAAAGGCAAAAACGAAATACAATTTTATGTAATGCAATGAAACCCAAAACCGAACAACCAAAAGACTTCAGCCGATAAACAACACCAAAGACCAAAACGCCATACACGCGGCATACCAACATAATAAACAAAGAATAAAACACAACCCGACTCTAATCAAAACCCACTCCTAAAATGTAAGGACCCCGGCTGCCCACTCTTCCGGATCTCTCAGCCGCGTTTCTAACCTGCAAGGCAATCTACAACAATCGGTATAAAACCGTTAGCTAATATTCGAAGCATTAGAATCAATGGGAAAGGCACAAACACAAGTAATCTCATCACAAGCATACAACATACATACAATCACATAACCCCGGTTTATTATCTTTGTTATTATTAGGTCGTATCCCGTTCTAATTCAACTTAGGTTTGTGACACGAGACCACCGTGGTCCCGCCTCGGTCCCTACTTACCGGCGTGGAACGGTACGGATGCCTCCGACCGTCTAACCAGCACGGGCTAGTCGCCAAGAACCTCCTAGACTCTCGCAAGAGCTAGGCAGATGATGTCACCGCCCGTTATCATACACTTGGGCCAAAATAATATAAGGTCGGTGGTCCTATTACCGGTTTAGTTGTTATAAACAATAAAGAATAAACACACACCACCAAACACACATCAATGCTAATACAAGGAATACGAGCTAAGTAAGTCCGGAGACTTACCTCGTCACCACACTCAACTCGCAACACTCTCGCTTCCTTAGGGGAGGAAGCTCATAACCTGCTCACAAGAAAATAACTATATCAACAACAACTCACTCACAATAGAAGTCTTAGACTTCTATACAAATGATCTACGCAAGACCATTTGGCTCTCAATTCTAGGACCGCATCCTAGAATCTCTCGTGCTCACATCACACTCAACAGAAGCTAGAAGTCCTAATACTTCTAAACCTTCGGATCTCGCAAGATCATAACTCACAACACCACTAGGTTACTCTCTTTCTAGTCTCCACAATCTCATCAAGATCATACAATCATAATCTCAATCCTCATAAGCTCACAAGATCAACCAAACACTCAATGCCCTACAATACTCACAAGATAATAACACCTCAAGCTTTAGACGATCAAACCTCAAAACTCACCTAAAGTCCAAACCACGACTTGGTATTCACTCTAAGTTATGCTAGATTATCCAACCTAGCATGATACTAATACTAAACATAACTAAATCGAGGTAAGAGCATAAGCTCGGGGGAGAGGGTACTCACGTGACGTCAAAAGACGGAAGACGAACTTAGACTTGTTAGGTCTTTATCGGGGCGCTTCTGGACCTAAAACCAAAGCTACACAAATTTAGCTAATACGCTAAATTTGATCGTAAAATATAAGATATATATATATATTCTAAGGTAAACTCATTTTTAAAAGCAAACACTAAAAACCCGCGATTAAACCCTTGAGTCATAATCTCAAAATTAATCCAACGAGGGTATAAAATATAAGGAAAGTCCCGCTTGTAAAACAAGGATAAAACTCGCAAAAATGCTTTCCGGGACAAATGATCTCATTCCAAAAAAAATGGGTCATAATACGTAATTAAATATTTGGCCAATTTCCATAAATAAACCAACAAGGACACAATACGCAATATACATAAATATAAGATCAAACTCGTATATAAAATCCAAGGTTAAAACTCGTACAAATATTTATAGGGCAACTCATGAAGTTCCATAAACTTGGGATATATTCTGAAAATAAAAATATGGGTCAAATCTGTAATTAATTCAAATCAGTAGGGCACAATCTACAAATTTCAGAAGAGTGGGTCAAATCTGCAATAAACACAAATCATGGGTACATTCTGAAATTATACCAAAATGAGGGGAGTCCCGATTTAATTTCAGATAAGGGTTTCCAAAACCCGTTCAGAACTTAGAGTTCAGAAGATGGCGGCTTGGAGGCGAGGGCACAGGCGACGGCCGCTTCGAGTCTCCAGTGGGTCGACGATGGCGCACGGACAAGGGGGGGCAGGGACTCCTTCGAACCTGGCGGCGAAGCGGCCTTCTTGGCTGTGGCGGCGTTTCTCCCCGGATGCCCTCTTCCCTGTTTCCTAATAGGGCTTGGCAGACGTGGTGAAGCAGGGGATTCGACTATTCGAGAGAGAGAGACAAAGGGGAGCTGCTGCGTCGGTGTTGCTGGAGGGAGGAGAGCAACGACGGCGGCTGGGCTGGGCTGGCTCTCCGCTAGCAAGCGAGGCAGGTATTCTGGTTCTCCTCCGGTTCTGGCAGCGACGAGGGAGTGATGTGTTGAGGTTTCTCGATCCCGGAATTGAAAGAGGAGCAGAAGAGACGGTTGTAGAGTTTCAGAGAGGAAAGGTGGAGAGAAGAGGGTGAGATGGGTAGAGATGGAGTGCTCCTAGAGGTGTTGCGTGAAGAAAAGAAAACAGTGGAGCTGATGAAAGGGAGGCTATCATCACTGCAATAACAGCAGCAACACACAAGCAACGAAGGGTCGGTCTGCTCACCAGATAGGAGAGAAAAAAAAAAGAAAGGAGAAAGAAAAAGATAAAAGAAAAGAAAATGAAGTAAAAGGGAGTAAGAACGAATTTGATCCAAAAGAGTTCGGAATGGGATTTCGATCCGGAAAATTTTCCCGACTTCTTCCGAAAATAACAACACGGATGTACGTAAACGTTTCAAATATATAATTAAACTCGGAAAAGATATTTTACACCGTAAAATACTTTAAAAAAATAAACAATAAAAAATATTTAAACTAGTAGAAATATCGATGAAAGTAGGAAATTAAATATTGAAAACGCGTCGAATAAAATGAGGCGTTACAACAGATCCCCCTAAAAACAAGTTTCGTCCCGAAACTTGCCACACGACGAACTTCTCGGTCCCTTAAGGCCGAGGTATACACTCTCACACTAAGAAGGCTAAAACCCTCTAATCTATATACACAACTACTCGAACCACCATCGCAATATATATCAGTTCATAAAGTAGATTCCCGCACACAACACAAACTACACATAACATCACACATGCACATAACTCAACCAAAGGAAAAAAAAATTAGGTCTAACCCGTCGATTCTATCGCGATGTAACTAGCTCAACGTAAAACTCATCCAAATGTGCTATCCTCCGTCTTCCAGTTAGCGTCATCGTTTCCTCGTCTGCCACTAGATCATCATGACTGACCACACATCTCGAATCATGTTTGTATTCTCTCGAGTGATACTCATGAAACACCGGGTGAACACTCTCTACTCTTGGCGGCAATGCCAACTTATAAGACACTTTTTCAACTCGCGCTAAGATCTCGAAAGATCGATATATCGGAACTCAACTTCCTTCTCGGGTCTTTCTCAATGCGGCATATCCACCATTGTTCTCTTTAATAGTCTCAAACAAGGAAGATCGAACTTCCAGTTTACACCGTTGCCCTTGGTTTTTTTTTTTTTTTTTTTTTTTTTTTTT
>BSUD01000465.1:101551-234455 GCA_033239045.1 Fagopyrum esculentum | reverse complement strand
TTTTTTGTCAACCAAACTTTGATGTTATGTTTCCCCAATTCTTGTTGAAAGTTCCAAGTAATGAAGGAAGTAATTTACTTCACACTGCTTCTACTAACGACACACGTATGTTATTACCTTTACGTCGTTCCTCAATACTCAACCAAGACTTGACTTGGAGAATCACATGTCCTCTTCAAACCCATCAAACTTCGAGGCAATTTCAACAATTCACCATTAAATCTCCTCTTAACTCTCAACAATTCATTGTCAATATTTTGTCCCTTTCAATACTTCATGGTCATCTGGAGTAGGTTATCATAAAAGGTGTTACACAACTTTTCCCTTCACATATCTGGTAAAGCTCAACACATTTAAGATAGCTTGTAAATCCTTCCATATCTCTTGGGGTTTGCTATCCTAAGACAACTTGTCATACGACTTCTCCCTCTAGTGACTCTGGTTGGTCCCAAAATGCCGTATTTGCAATAGCTGAGTCTCAAATTCTCAAACGGTGACAATCGAATCTTAATTTAAAATTAGAAGCGACTACTGACCCTTGCAACCGGTCGAGTAGATCATAAATACGTGGTAAGGGATACTTGTTCTTCATTGTTATCATGTTCAGCTCACTATAATCGATGTACGAACGGAGATAACCGTCTCTCTTTTTGCAAACTAGTGTTTTCCATAAAAACTTCAAGTCAAGAGTTTAAGATCACGTCTGGTGTTTCTATAGCATTGCATTGGTTCTAATGAACCTTTATCCACAAGTCCTTGCAACTGGTCGTTCAAATGCTTCTTCAACACACGTATCTTCACCTGTGTTATATGTAGAGCGTCTTGGATATCGGAGTCGAGCCAAACTCAACCTTAGTGGCAAAATCCACATTCCAAAGTATTGGAATCCGTGATATCCCAGATTCCATCCTTTCTCTTCCGTCACATATCGTAATAACCGACACAATCTTGTCTTATCACTTCACAAGTGGTCATGACACAATTGATCTACCTCGATCTATTGAGGCGACGTCTTTAAGACTCGTGTATTATTCCATGTTCATCCATGACCGTGTATGTACTCTTTCGAGGGTCCTTCTTTTCTTGAATCCGTACTTTACCTTGAAGGCCTGGTCATAATAACCTTTTAAGAACCCATACTTATGTGTTGCCATAAGCATCTTAACTGTAGGGCATAACCACGTCTTATAACAAATCAATCTTATCTTCTTCGCTCTGCCGGTCATCCCATCGTGTTGGGGAAGTTTTTCGTATTCCATCTAAGCTTGCATCATTCATTCGAGTAGGTGTAGAACTACTTCATTTACTTATGTAACGTCAATCCGACCGCAGAGGTTTTAACCTCAATCTTTCATGTCGACAACAACTTCAAGACTTCGATCTTCTCTTACTCTTCTTGGTCACCTTGTACATCTCTCGGTATTCCAGGAACAACTTCACCATTGTACCGGTATGCCCCGTGGAAAAATGCTAGAAGAAACTCCCCATCGAAACACTAAAATATCAAACTCATTACATCTCCAAGTACTAACATCATAACCCTAAGCTTGTAGCGTTTCCCCAATCCAGAGTCCTCGTTTCATGTTATAACCACTATGGCTCCACCGTACGAGTCACAAAAACCTTGACTTAGCTTGGCTCGTGAAAACATGTCATCCATAACCTTAGAACCAACATATCTTACCTCCCCTTATATATACCCCCTTTCTGCACAAAAACTATAGAAGACTCAATTTCCTCTTCGTCCTTCCAATATACTTTACCTTGATCCGTGTCATTTCTCCATATAACAACCCCCATGACCTAAGAAGGTCGTATTAGATCGTTACAATCCCTTCACAAGATACGTTACCATCACTTGTTGGAATCGGTAAATTGTTACTTGATTAATATATTTGCACTTCCCTTGATATACCTCTTCATTGTCGACATTGAACCACCACGAATATTCTGAGCTCTCGTTACCCTTCTTCATACCCCACACCTGGATTACTCTCCCACTTACATTCACCAGTAGACAGTCCGCACCTATGCGTTCTCAGTTGTCACTGATTAACATGTATCTGACCTTCTCCGAAGTCAACGAATTATTATTCTATTACACTTCTCATGTTACCATTCTTATGAAGGCCACCCTCCTCGGGGTACCTACCTTAAACTCCGTTAGTTCCCTCTTCATTTCATGCTTCCTCTTCTTTATAAGGTAACTATATCTTCTTTGCATTGTTTTTTTTTATTTTTTATTTATTTTTTATTTTTTTTTTATTTTTTTTTTTCATATAACTCCCTTTCATAGACTTAACCATTCTTCCTTGATGTCTTTCAAGAGTACCTTCCCAAATATTATACCCTTAGGTAGCATCCACTCTCGTTCATCTTGGTTGGTATCTTAAATCTCTCGATCAAAGCTCCTCGTTTCGTCTTTCATCTTCTTGGGGTCATCATTTATACACACTTCCTCCTTGGCGTTTCTTAGTCTTATCATAATAATGGAAATCGGTCAACTCCACGTGAACCCCCACCATGCCCTTCTTCTCATAACTCTAATAATGTTGATACTTCACTTATTGGTACTTCGTAAGCTTAACTTACGGTATCTTAATTCTTTCGTGATTAGTTCATCCACGCCTCTCATCTCGACTCTCATGCCTAGGAGCGCCAAGGAAAACTTTTACGTCTTAATGAAATACCACTTATACCCTTGCTAGTAGGTATTTCCCTTCCTCTCGAAACGCGTCTTTGGTTTATCGTCACGCCACTTGGAAGAATCTTAAGTTCATTGTCTCGAATTCGCTTCATTGATGTCCATCATTGCTTCCTCGGAACCACTCCCATAACTTCATGCCATTTCCTTTCTTGTATAGCTTCAATCTCGGTTTTGCTTAAGTTGACTCAAAGTTCCCCTTTCACTTGTTCGTCCTTCGTTTATGTCATCTCTAATCCTCCTCTTCGACATCCTCTTAAAAGAGTACAAGAACTCCAAGGTGTTCGCCCGAACGTAGCCCTCAACTCGATATTTGAGCATATTCATCCTCGTATGTACACTATCCTAAGTCAAACGACGTCGTCCAAGGATGATGATATCATACTATCATCTTAGCTAAAAGGTCTCATAACTTCATATACTGCTATATATATAAGAACACGTATACATGACTATATAAGTCCTAAGTCCGTATCACTACCAACATAACACATCAAGCATTCCATTAACAATATAAGGTCCCATAACATATAAGCGTCCACATATATAACTATACACATATATCAAGTTCATCATGCAACTTACAATCACAAAGATACAAATCAATTCCATCATAGATAACTACAACCTCATATCCATATCTATATATGCATATATATACGTATCAAAATCCAATAAACTAAGCTGCCGAGATCCGCGGAAGGAGTGGTGGTCCGTACATTCTACCCCGACTCATGCAAGTGATTTTGAAAACGAAAACTCAGAACCCGCGGGGTTCTGTTTATCCCTTATTCGGCCTTTAGAAGATTGCGAGTGCCATTGTTGTCAACCTAGGGCTCTGATACCACTTTTGTAACACCACAAATCCGCGGGACTCGGGGCGCTACGGGTTGGGACCTCACAATGGGTCCCGACCCTTAGCCGGACAACAATTTCACCGGATCTTGCAACAAGGCACAATTAAAGGCAAAAACGAAATACAATTTTATGTAATGCAATGAAACCCAAAACCGAACAACCAAAAGACTTCAGCCGATAAACAACACCAAAGACCAAAACGCCATACACGCGGCATACCAACATAATAAACAAAGAATAAAACACAACCCGACTCTAATCAAAACCCACTCCTAAAATGTAAGGACCCCGGCTGCCCACTCTTCCGGATCTCTCAGCCGCGTTTCTAACCTGCAAGGCAATCTACAACAATCGGTATAAAACCGTTAGCTAATATTCGAAGCATTAGAATCAATGGGAAAGGCACAAACACAAGTAATCTCATCACAAGCATACAACATACATACAATCACATCAACCCGGTTTATTATCTTTGTTATTATTAGGTCGTATCCCGTTCTAATTCAACTTAGGTTTATGACACGAGACCACCGTGGTCCCGCCTCGGTCCCTACTTACCGGCGTGGAACGGTACGGATGCCTCCGACCGTCTAACCAGCACGGGCTAGTCGCCAAGAACCTCCTAGACTCTCGCAAGAGCTAGGCAGATGATGTCACCGCCCGTTATCATACACTTGGGCCAAAATAATATAAGGTCGGTGGTCCTATTACCGGTTTAGTTGTTATAAACAATAAAGAATAAACACACACCACCAAACACACATCAATGCTAATACAAGGAATACGAGCTAAGTAAGTCCGGAGACTTACCTCGTCACCACACTCAACTCGCAACACTCTCGCTTCCTTAGGGGAGGAAGCTCATAACCTGCTCACAAGAAAATAACTATATCAACAACAACTCACTCACAATAGAAGTCTTAGACTTCTATACAAATGATCTACGCAAGACCATTTGGCTCTCAATTCTAGGACCGCATCCTAGAATCTCTCGTGCTCACATCACACTCAACAGAAGCTAGAAGTCCTAATACTTCTAAACCTTCGGATCTCGCAAGATCATAACTCACAACACCACTAGGTTACTCTCTTTCTAGTCTCCACAATCTCATCAAGATCATACAATCATAATCTCAATCCTCATAAGCTCACAAGATCAACCAAACACTCAATGCCCTAAAATACTCACAAGATAATAACACCTCAAGCTTTAGACGATCAAACCTCAAAACTCACCTAAAGTCCAAACCACTACTTGGTATTCACTCTACGTTATGCTAGATTATCCAACCTAGCATGATACTAATACTAAACATAACTAAATCGAGGTAAGAGCATAAGCTCGGGGGAGAGGGTACTCACGTGACGTCAAAAGACGGAAGACGAACTTAGACTTGTTAGGTCTTTATCGGGGCGCTTCTGGACCTAAAACCAAAGCTACACAAATTTAGCTAATACGCTAAATTTGATCGTAAAATATAAGATATATATATATTCTAAGGTAAACTCATTTTTAAAAGCAAACACTAAAACCCCGCGATTAAACCCTTGAGTCATAATCTCAAAATTAATCCAACGAGGGTATAAAATATAAGGAAAGTCCCGCTTGTAAAACAAGGATAAAACTCGCAAAAATGCTTTCCGGGACAAATGATCTCATTCCAAAAAAAATGGGTCATAATACGTAATTAAATATTTGGCCAATTTCCATAAATAAACCAACAAGGACACAATACGCAATATACATAAATATAAGATCAAACTCGTATATAAAATCCAAGGTTAAAACTCGTACAAATATTTATAGGGCAACTCATGAAGTTCCATAAACTTGGGATATATTCTGAAAATAAAAATATGGGTCAAATCTGTAATTAATTCAAATCAGTAGGGCACAATCTACAAATTCCAGAAGAGTGGGTCAAATCTGCAATAAACACAAATCATGGGTACATTCTGAAATTATACCAAAATGAGGGGAGTCCCGATTTAATTTCAGATAAGGGTTTCCAAAACCCGTTCAGAACTTAGAGTTCAGAAGATGGCGGCTTGGAGGCGAGGGCACAGGCGACGGCCGCTTCGAGTCTCCAGTGGGTCGACGATGGCGCACGGACAAGGGGGGGCAGGGACTCCTTCGAACCTGGCGGCGAAGCGGCCTTCTTGGCTGTGGCGGCGTTTCTCCCCGGATGCCCTCTTCCCTGTTTCCTAATAGGGCTTGGCAGACGTGGTGAAGCAGGGGATTCGACTATTCGAGAGAGAGAGACAAAGGGGAGCTGCTGCGTCGGTGTTGCTGGAGGGAGGAGAGCAACGACGGCGGCTGGGCTGGGCTGGCTCTCCGCTAGCAAGCGAGGCAGGTATTCTGGTTCTCCTCCGGTTCTGGCAGCGACGAGGGAGTGATGTGTTGAGGTTTCTCGATCCCGGAATTGAAAGAGGAGCAGAAGAGACGGTTGTAGAGTTTCAGAGAGGAAAGGTGGAGAGAAGAGGGTGAGATGGGTAGAGATGGAGTGCTCCTAGAGGTGTTGCGTGAAGAAAAGACAACAGTGGAGCTGATGAAAGGGAGGCTATCATCACTGCAATAACAGCAGCAACACACAAGCAACGAAGGGTCGGTCTGCTCACCAGACAGGAGAGAAAAAAAAAGAAAGGAGAAAGAAAAAGATAAAAGAAAAGAAAATGAAGTAAAAGGGAGTAAGAACGAATTTGATCCAAAAGAGTTCGGAATGGGATTTCGATCCGGAAAATTTTCCCGACTTCTTCCGAAAATAACAACACGGATGTACGTAAACGTTTCAAATATATAATTAAACTCGGAAAAGATATTTTACACCGTAAAATACTTTAAAAAAATAAACAATAAAAAATATTTAAACTAGTAGAAATATCGATGAAAGTAGGAAATTAAATATTGAAAACGCGTCGAATAAAATGAGGCGTTACATTCCACGACCTAATTGCCGCAAATCCACGACCCTCTCTCAAATCCTCGTTTCTTAATCGTTTTTAACTGAAGCAAACTCAACCACCAACAAGATTCAAGCGACAAAACGAGCAGAAATTCGCCAAGGAACGCGCAATTCGGATTTTTCAATCCGAAAAATAGGTTTTTGCTCTCTTCTTGATTCTTGTCGATTTGGTTCGTTTTTGTTAGAGATTTTTAGGAAGAACTGATTGAGATTGGAAGAAATTAGATTAGGACTGCCTGTTGTGGAGATTGTGTGTTGATTTGCTGAGATTTGAGAATTTCTAAGACGAATCACGGTCTCTGGAGGAATTACGGCCGTGGTTTCCATTGAACAACCCGTAATTTTGAGCAGAATGGATTTTGTGAGGAGAGTTTCGGGGAGGATAAAAGAGAAGAAGAATGATCAGAATAAGAAGAGGAAGGGTAATCCCTCCTCCTCCTCATCCTCTAGGGAACCACCATCCCCACCTTCACCCCCATCCTCACCTTCACCTCCATCCTCACCTCTTCACCCTAGAGTCCCGACCATACACGACGATCACCTCGATGCACTCGAGAGGATCAAGGAGAGGCCTGTGATTGGCCCTAGATACTTGTTGTTGGAGGATCTAGCTCCTCTCAACATCATTGAGGACCTTACTTGGCTCTTGGATAGAGCCGGACTTATTGTCTTCTCGGCTATCCGAGAAGACGCGTATGAGGAGATTACACGGGAGGTTGTGACGTCTTTCGAGCACAGCCATGTAGACAGCACCGTCTCTTTCCGTCTCATGGAAAGAGTCTATCACTTTAGTATCCGTGAGTTTGGGACCTTTTTCGGTTTTCATGAGACCTTTAACGGTCGATTTCCTAGTGGCGTTTACGCCAAGGACTTTTGGGAGGAAGTTGCGATGGTTTACGCCAGCGAGGACCGCTGGCAACCGGCCGATACCAAGGCTAAGTTGATGTATCACTTAGCCTTGAAGATAGCTCACCGTGTTCTTTCAGAGTGTCTCTTTCCTAGGACGGAGACGCCCCAAAAGATCAAGACGGATGAGCTATTCTTGCTATACTCCATGCTTTATGGACGCCGTGCTGATTGTGCTACTCTCTTGGCTGCGACTATGAGCAAGCTCAAGAACAAGAAGAAGGGAAACATCGGATATGGTGGGATAGTTACCCACATTGCTAGGAGCTTAGGTGTTGATTTTTCTGCTTGCACCCGTATACCGGCCGTACCTCTAGGACTTCATGCTTTCATGGTTAGGGGTCTCATTTTCCACACACATAGAGGTCCGCCTTATGCGGGCATGCCTTGGGAGAGCAGGACGGGTAGGGGTATAGAGTGGTTGCCAGAGTACTCCATTATGGCGGGACGCCATAATTGGAAGGAGACGTTCGTTGCGATGCATGCGAACAGGATTGCACCTCCCCCGTATGTCCCACCACCAGTTGTTGATGAGGAGGAGATGGGAGATCAGTTTGAGGGTGGAGGAGGAGCCGAGCAAGAGTTTGGCACGTTTCCGGATCAGCCGGAGGCGGGCCCAGATGTACCTAGACGCTCTCCACGTCCAGCTAGAGCCTCAGGCTCGTCTTCTCGCCGCGCTAGCGTGAGTGAGAGACCGACGTGGATGACCACACCCCCTACATGGTATGGCGTTCCCCCTCCTTGGTCCACAGAGCAGCCAGCAACACCTCCACCAGCACCATCCGACGCTCCAGCATGGTACAGTCAGGCTCCGGGATGGTATGAGCGGATGCCGGATTGGGCTACTGGTCTTTCGGAGAGAGTAGGAGCACTAGAGATCAGAGCCGATGCTAGAGACGGACGCCTAGACGACCTTGACCACATGATGAGGGACGTCTACCGCCAGCAGTTCGGGCGGTTCTATGATCCGAGCTTCTCTCCATTCCCGCCTCCACCAGCGCCGCAGTGATTTGATGATTGACCGTTCGCTTTAGACATTCCACCACCACTTTGTGAGTTTCTTTTTCTTTTCTCTCTCTCTTTCTTTCTTTTGAACATTAGGGACAATGTTCGTCCTAAGTATGGGGTGGGATGTACTAAAAGTTTGTAATAACTTCTACTCACTATGTTTGCTTTTATTCAAGACTATCATTGCATGTTCATTATATTGTTGCACGTTTCATCATTGCATCACATGAAAAAGAACTTGAAAAACCCATAAAAAATTGAAAATTTTTGAAAAATTTTGTGCTTCTAATGAATTGAGATGATTTCCATGATAATCACTACTTGTGAATTAAGTTTGATGACAATTGCATGCTTAAAAGAATAGTGAATTGAGAAGGAATTGAATGAATTGGTTATACCTCTTTTGCAAGTTTCATAATGTGATGAATATTGTCTAAATCATGTTGAGAAATAAAGGTTGAAATCACATTATAAGTTCTTATGCTTCTTGTTGAGATGATTAAGGCAATTCGATTTTTCTTTCTTCTTTCTTTTGATCATTTTAGCTCCTCATTGAAATATTAGCCTCCTTTACCTATCCGGGAATTTGGAGAAGTGAATGAAAAAGGCATGTTTGATGTGGGAGGGCCATGAAAGCAATATTTTGCATTCAAAGGAATAGAAAGAAACTATAGGGTTGGGGAAGTCAATCATGACGATGAGTAACTCGGCACCATTCACATAATCGGGTGTTTGTGTCTTGCCAAAGTCACGTTGGAAGGTGTCTTACCAAAGCAACAAGAATCAAGAAGAGAGCAAAAACCTATTTTTCGGATTGAAAAATCTGAATTGCGCGTTCCTTGGCGAATTTCCGCTCGTTTTGTCGCTTGAATCTTGTTGGTGGTTGAGTTTGCTTCAGTTTAGGGAGAAGAATCGTTAAAAACGATTAAGAAACGAGGATTTGAGAGAGGGTCGTGGATTTGCGGCAATTAGGTCGTGGAAAGAGGGTTTGTGAAGTGAATTTTGTGAAGAAAATGGCTTATATAGTCGCAGGCAAAATTTTAAAAATCACGGTCTATCGGGGTGTTCCACGGCCGTGGTTTTGTACGGAACCGTGGTTTTGGTGATTTTTCAAAGGCTTTTAGAAATTACGGTCACTGTAGCTGTCACGACCGTGGTTTAGGCCGTGAAACTCTCTGTAAAGCTCCAAAATCAAAATTTCGTCACTTTTCTTCAACCTTATTCTTCCTTTCCCCTTTTTCATCGTACTTAGGACGAACATTGTCCCTAATGTTCAAAAGAAAGAAAGAAAGAGAGAAAAGAAAAAGAAACTCACAAAGTGGTGGTGGAATGTCTAAAGCGAACGGTCAATCATCAAATCACTGCGGCGCTGGTGGAGGCGGGAATGGAGAGAAGCTCGGATCATAGAACCGCCCGAACTTCTGGCGGTAGACGTCACTCATCATGTGGTCAAGGTCGTCTAGGCGTCCGTCTCTAGCATCGGCTCTGATCTTTAGTGCTCCTACTCTCTCTAAAAGACCAGTAGCCCAATCCGGCATCTGCTCATACCATCCCGGAGCCTGACTGTACCATGCTGGAGCGTCGGATGGTGCTGGTGGAGGTGCTGCTGGCTGCTCTGTGGACCAAGGAGGGGGAACGCCATACCATGTAGGGGGTGTGGTCATCCACGTCGGTCTCTCACTCACGCTAGCGCGGCGAGAAGACGAGCCTGAGGCTCTAGCTGGACGTGGAGAGCGTCTAGGTACATCTGAGGCCGCCTCCGGCTGATCCGGAAACGTGCCAAACTCCTGCTCGGCTCCTCCTCCACCCTCAAACTGATCTCCCATCTCCTCCTCATCAACAACTGGTGGTGGGACATACGGGGGAGGTGCAATCCTGTTCGCATGCATAGCAGCGAACGTCTCCTTCCAATTATGGCTTCCCGCCATAATGGAGTACTCTGGCAACCACTCTATACCCCTACCCGTCCTTCTCTCCCAAGGCATGCCCGCATAAGGCGGACCTCTATGTGTGGGGAAAATGAGACCCCTAACCATGAAAGCATGAAGTCCTAGAGGTACGGCCGGTATACGGGTGCAAGCAGAAAAATCAACACCTAAGCTCCTAGCAATGTGGCTAACTATCCCACCATATCCGATGTTTCCCTTCTTCTTGTTCTTGAGCTTGCTCATAGTAGCAGCCAAGAGATTAGCACAGTCAGCACGGCGTCCATAAAGCATGGAGTATAGCAAGAATAGCTCATTCGTCTTGATCTTTTGGGGCGTCTCCGTCCTAGGAAAGAGACACTCCGAAAGAACACGGTGAGCTATCTTCAAGGCTAAGTGATACATCAACTTAGCCTTGGTATCGGCCGGTTGCCAGCGGTCCTCGCTGGCGTATACCATCGCAACTTCCTCCCAAAAGTCCTTGGCGTAAACGCCACTAGGAAATCGACCGTTTAAGGTCTCATGAAAACCGAAAAAGGTCCCAAACTCACGGATACTAAAGTGATAGTCTCTTTCCATGAGACGGAAAGAGACGGTCCTGTCTACATGGCTGTGCTCGAAAGACGTCACAACCTCCCGTGTAATCTCCTCATAAGCGTCTTCTCGGATAGCCGAGAAGATAATAAGTCCGGCTCTATCCAAGAGCCAAGTAAGGTCCTCAATGATGTTGAGAGGAGCTAGATCCTCCAACAACAAGTATCTAGGGCCAATCACAGGCCTCTTCTTGATCCTCTCGAGTACATCGAGGTGATCGTCGTGTATGGTCGGGACTCTAGGGTGAGGAGGTGAGGATGGAGGTGAAGGTGAGGATGGGGGTGAAGGTGGGGATGGTGGTGCCCTAGAGGATGAGGAGGAGGAGGGATTACCCTTCCTCTTCTTATTCTGATCATTCTTCTTCTCTTTTATCCTCCCCGAAACTCTCCTCACAAAATCCATTCTGTTCAAAATTACGGGCTGTTCTATGGAAACCACGGCCGTAATTCCTCCAGAGACCGTGATTCGTCTCAGAAAATCTCAAATCTCAGCAAATCAACACACAATCTCCACAACTGGCAGTCCTAATCTAATTTCTTCCAATCTCAATCAGTTCTTCCTAAAAATCTCTAACAAAAACGAACCAAATCGACAAGAATCAAGAAGAGAGCAAAAACCTATTTTTCGGATTGAAAAATCCGAATTGCGCGTTCCTTGGCGAATTTCCGCTCGTTTTGTCGCTTGAATCATGTTGGTGGTTGAGTTTGCTTCAGTTTAGGGAGAAGAATCGTTAAAAACGATTAAGAAACGAGGATTTGAGAGAGGGTCGTGGATTTGCGGCAATTAGGTCGAAAAAGAGGGTTTGTGAAGTGAATTTTGTGAAGAAAATGGCTTATATAGTCGCAGGCAAAATTTTGAAAATCACGGTCTATCGGGGTGTTCCACGGCTGTGGTTTTGTACGGAACCGTGGTTTTGGTGATTTTTCAAAGGCTTTTGGAAATTACGGTCACTGTAGCTGTCATGAACGTGGTTTAGGCCGCGAAACTCTCTGTAAAGCTCCAAAATCCAAATTTCGTCACTTTTCTTCAACCTTATTCTTCCTTTCCCCTTTTTCATCGTTCCTACATCCAAAAACACGAACATACCGGAAGAAATCGAAGGCAAAAACAAGGCAAAAACGTTTGAACTAAGCTAATCTATGAATCGAAAACAAAAACAAAAATGCAATACCTTGGGTTGCCTCCCAAGAAGCGCTTTGTTTGAGGTCCGTAGCTAGACCAATCTCGCACTTATTCGAGTGCGGTAGGTGCAAACTCCTCAGCTTGGAGTTCCGGCGTGTACTTCTTGAGTCGTTGGCCGTTCACTTTAAAGCTTCCGCTCGCTTCACCCCATACTTCAACTGCACCATGGGGGAAAATACGCTTAATTAGAAAAGGTCCAGTCCAACGGGATTTAAGCTTACCTGGAAAGAGACGAAGCCTTGAATTGAAGAGGAGAACTTGATCTCCTTCTTTAAAGTCCTTTGGAATGATATGCTTATCATGCCAACGTTTTGCTCTCTCCTTGTAAATCTTAGCTTTCTTGAAACCTGCATTAAGCAATTTAACAACTTTCTTCTTGGCAACTCCCTTCATGGTCGGGTTTGACCGCTTTGGATGTGTAGGAAGTCGTTTCAATTCCTTTGCAATGAGAGTATCAATCGGCTTTTGAGGTGTATCCGGTGGTTCCTTCACTTGAATGGAAAGAACAAACTCTACTTTCTCTTCTACTAAGTCGAAAGCGAGTCTACCATTCTTGCAATCGACTATGCAACCGGAAGTTGCAAGAAACGGTCTTCCGAGTATAATCGGGACCGGACTATCTGCAGGAATGTCAAGCACGACAAAATCAATGGGAACAAAGAATTTACCTAGCTTGACCGGGACGTCTTCTACAATACCGACAGGGCGAGTGATGGATCGATCCGCCATGTACAACGTCATCTTCACCGGTTTAGGGTCACCTAAACCGATCTTCCTGCACAATGCAAGTGGTATAATGCTCACACTTGCTCCTAAGTCACATAATGCGTCGTATGTGACATCTCCCACTCCTATGGGAATACAAAACGACCCCGGATCCTTCAGCTTTGGGGGCATTCTCTCCTTCATGGTCTTGATGAGATCCGAAGAATCCGAACTCATCTTAACCTCACCGAAATCTTCGAGCTTCCTCTTGTTAGAGAGGAGCTCCTTCAAGAACTTGCCATAAGCCGGCATACCTACAATAGCATCAATGAAAGGTATATTAATGTGCAGCTTACTCATGAGTTCTATGAACTTACCGAATTGTTTATCTAGGCGTGCTCTCGCTCTAGATTGAGGAAATGGTAGGGGAGGTTTGTAAGCCGGAGGAGGAACATAGACATCTTCCTTCTCCTTCCCCTTCTCTTTCTCTTTCTCTACGGAGACTTCAACAAACTTAGGCTGCGGATCGGTGGTAGTCACTCCGCTCCTAGTTGTAATTGCCATAACCCTTCCCTTAGGGTTGTCCTCCGCCTTTCCTAGAAGTTTCCCTTGATTCCTAGGGACTTCCTCCGCATGGCTGAATATTTGGTTTTCTAAAACCTTTTGGGCTTTATCAACCTTAGAAATTTGATCATCAACCTTAATGATGCGGTTCTCCAAACCTTGAAGCTTTCCCAATATCGTTTCCAACATGGGATCGGGCTCCTCCTTCCCCGAAGTGTTTCCTCCATTTGATGATTGCCCCTGGCTTTTCAAAGGAGTAGAAGAGGAAGAAGGTGGAGTTAGTGAATTAGAATTTGAAGGATAAGAGTTACCGGAATTTTGTTGATTTGAGCGCCAATTGTTGTTGTTGGAACTCCTATTATTGTTCCAATTGTTGTTGTTCCGGTTGTTGTTGTTTCCATTCCAATGGTTCCGGTTATCGTTCCGGTTGTTGTTGTTGTTGCGGTTCGTGTTGTTACCGCCATTATTGTTGTTGGCCACATAGCCAACGTCCTTTCCTTGTTGCTTTGGAAAGTTAGTCTTGATGGCCTCCTTCAACTCTTTAATCTCATTGTTGAGTGAAAAGATTTGAGTTTGAGCCTCATGTGTGAGCTTTGCTCCTTGCTCCACACGATTTCCCTCCACCTTTCGGTGGGAATACTTCTCTATGACTCTTACTTGCTTCTCAATGAAGTCTCAAGTGTCATCTTCCCTCATGTCCATGAATGTGCCACATGAGAGGGATTGGAGCTTGAATTGTGTCTCCACATCCAGCCCCTTATAGTATATCTCCAGCAAGGCAAGTTTGGATATGCCATGATGAGGGCAATCCAAAAGCAAATCCTGAAACCTTTCCCAAGATTGAAACAAACTTTCGTTAGATCTCATGGAAAATGCATTGATCTTACCTCTAAGTTCCTCCGTTTTGGATGGCGGAAAGAATTTGGTGAGGAACTCCGCGGAAAGGCCTTCCCACGTGTCTAGTTTCCCACTAGGAAGAGCTTGGTACCAAGACAACGCTTTCCCCTTCAAGGAGAAGAAGAAAGGCTTGAGCTTATAGTTGTTGGTAGTAGCATTCTTCGGTCTCATGGTCTCCATCATACACTCAAAGTTTTGCAAGTTTTGGTGTGGAGATTCACCGCTTGTCCCGCCAAAATTGTTTTGGCGAACAAGAGTAATAACTTGAGGGTTAAAGCTAAACCCTTGTACATCTTCAGCATCAAAGTTCACGCCCAAACGGCGTGGTTGTTGTGTTGGATCCATTCTTTGGCCAAGAGTTCTTGGCTCATCATCCACACGCTCGATCCTTGCATTCCTAGGTGGAACACGTCGATTGACTGCTGGCCGTGGAGCGAATGGATTCACATTGATCGTGGGATCAATTTCTTCTAGCGGTGGCATGGAAGAATCACTATCATCAGCGGATGAATGACTTCTTCTTCTTGATCTTGATGCTCTCCTTGAGGATTTCTTGCTCCCTTGATTCTTAAGATTGCTTAGTTCTATCCTCATTTGGAACATCATATCTTTTAGATCGTTAACTTGAGATTGATGACGATCCATTTCATCCCGGCGGATGTTCTCATTCCATTGGAGTTGAGCTTCTTTCTCCGCCAACTCCGCTGCAAGATCACGTTCGTGTTCTTCAGCCATCTTCTTTTCCTTGCGCTTTTGCCTTAAAGTCCTCTCAAGCTCTTGATCAAGAGGTAAGAGATCCTCGGTGTTCCTAGACCTGCGCATACACTCAAAGAAATATCAAATAGCGAGAGCAAGCTCCCAAGCTCGACAACCGGCAACCGAATTCGGCCGAAACCAAATCCCCGGCAACGGCGCCAAAAACTTGTTCAGGCGCTGCCGAGGGACAAAACTCAACTACTATCCCCGGAAACGGCGCCAAAAACTTGTTCGCCACTTAGCGTGCGTGCAATCAAGCTTTAAATTTATAAAATTAGAATAGAAGCAAGCGAACCCGCAGTGTACGGATCGGCGTAGATTAGCAAGTATTCCAGAGTATCGAACTCAGGGATTTAGGTGGGAACAAATTCAGTTTAGATTATCAAGCAATTAATATAAGAAGCTTTGCAAATTATTGGGAAAACAACAACCCTAAAGATCCAGATATCCAGCTGTGGCAATCGATTCAAGATATACTTAATAATATAAAGACAGAGTTGAGGTATGCAAAGGTATGCTACTGTAAGGTAATCGTACGGTGAAGTTCCAAAAACCTTATATGACTCACCTATAAGACACTCTCTATAAAGGTTGTTGAGGCTTCAGTATAGAAAGGTTTTAAAGATAAGAATTAAAGTCAAATACCCAAACTTGTAACCCAAGGATCAAAACTTAACTAAACCGATTATGGTTATGACACTCACAATCAAGGTAGAGGTTGTTGAGGCTTCACTACCACTTAGAAAAGGCAAGCCTAAACTAAGTTAAAGCAAATCTTTAACTTTGGATTAAAGTAAAAGCAAGGTCGTAAACTTAAGGAAAATTACGGGTAGTTCTTGAGAATCACGGTCGTAGAACTCAAGAACAAACCGTGATTTAGGGTTCGGCGACAATTCTCTCTAACTCTCAGGGTCTAATCTGTTTACGATCGATCTATCATCATCTAAGCCACAACTATCAACCCTTCACCTTAGAATTGTTAAGGGTTTTTAGCCAATAACTGTCATATTGATATTAACTTCAATGATTTACAGGGTTAAAGATGGAAACTTTCAAGAACCTTCAATAAACTCCAAATCAATCTCAAAATCACAATCAAGAACAAGTATTATCACAAGATTCGGAATAGAACAAACAAACAAAATCGTACATAAGAACAAAGACCGGGTTGTCAATCGGACTTTAATCAAACCTAGAATCCACTGTAGAATCTCTTCCCGAACGATCTTCCGAATCTCTCAAACCTTTGCAAACTGCATGCAAAAGGTAATCTCCTACGTCCGAGCAAGCTCCAGGAACGTATCTTTCTTCGACAATCACTTCCAATCGAAGAATCCAAGAGTAAGCAAAAGATAATGCAAACCCTCACTCAATGTGAAAAATGCCAAACAAAAGTCTAAGCGAAGGTGTAAGCCGAGGTGCAAGCGGTGATAAGCGAAGATGACGGAATCTCTCTTCGTCCGTCTTTATATAGGCCCAGCGAAGTGCGTCTTCCGGCCCAATAAAATAATAGATCGTGGCTTAAAGTATGGCGAAAAGATTCGCCAAGATCACGGTCGTGGAAGTGTTCCACGACCGTAATTTAGAGCGTGGAACAAATACGGTTTGAACCACCTTCTCCACGGCCGTAATATCCCCTGGAATGAACTTCAATTTCTGACTATGAATCCACGGCCGTGGAAGTGAACGTGGAATGTGATACGGCCGTGTTTTAGAGCGTGGTTTAGGGCAGGAATGTGATTCTTCCCTAGCCTCGTGCATTCTCCAAGTTGAGCTCCTTTTTGCTCCTAAGAATGCCCTCATTCCATGGTCATATCTAACATCTCCATCTTTGCTCAATTCCGCTCGGAAATGGCTCTCAATTACCTATAATCAACATAAAGCTTGTGTAGACATCCATATCGACAATATATGCAAAGTAGCTCACATATGCATCAATGCTCAATCAATGACTATCAATATGAATCAAATACACTTAGAAAACGTGCCTAAAATATCACTATATTTCATGCTAACAAATATAGTGATATTTTAGGCACGTTTGCCGGGGAATCAAATACACTTAGAAAACGTGCCTAAAATATCACTATATTTCATGCTAACAAATAACAAATCCAGAGGATGCTATACCACCGATCAGGGTTTATACACCGCTGCAGCCATACTACAGTTGGAGATTTGAAGAACCTTTTTGAAGGTTGAAGGAAGATTGAAGTCTATAGCTTTTATAGCTTTTGTGAAGGGTTTTGTAAGATTCCCTTAGATTCCCTTCCTTGTTGTCTTGTCTTGTTGGATTTATATCCAAGGAACGCTTTTGTTGTGATATTTGATTCAGTTATAGAAGTCTTTTCATTAAATTCTTCTTGTTCAAATATTCACCTTCTTCCCATATATTTGATTAATACTTTCATGATGATGAGTGGCTAATCTCTTTGTGTGATTCTAGGGTGATTGGCTGAAGGTTGTGGGAAAAACAATGATAGAATAATCTTAGATTCCAGTAGGACCCTGAAAGTTTGAGTCTTTAACCTTAACCCTAAGCATCTCGCTCAGTCGATGAACATCTTGGCCGGGGTGGAATTCTTCTGACCGAGGTGACTTATCTGATCCGAAACTGAGAGTTAAGTGTTAGAGTTTGCCAAATCCTACTCTTATTACACCTTTCCTGGTCCAATGCAAGCTTAGGATGAGACTTACCCGGTAATTCCTTAGTTTGTTTACCTAAGATCATAAGTGTAGGTAATAAAGGTTTATCCTTTATTGGGGTTTGAGTGTGCTTTCATCCCATCTTTGTGCGTTAGCCTGAGACTTACCCGGTAAAGGTTGATTCTATTCCCTTAGATGGTATGTTAGTTTGAGATCATAGTTCTTTATCTTAATTCCTTGAGACTTACCCGGTGATAGGAGTTACGGTTTTGGATTAGTGAGTAGTGAGACTTACCCGGTGATCTATTCACACTTTAGTAACACCTTCCCTTGCAAAAACCTCAGCTTTGTCCGCTTATCTTTAGATCTTGAGTTGGAACCACAACTAGAATGCTTTAATCCCTAGAATTGCATATTTCCTTTATTGACTTCTTATTCATCTTTGATCGTTTTAATTGCTTTGTGGTTAGTGATTGCTTAAGCATACCGTAATTGGACTTTGTTTCACTAAGTCCCTGTGATCGACCCCTGGAATTCCTTGCTTTTTACTACGATTGACCCGTACACTGCGGGTTCGCATCCTTGTTTTAAGCTTACGTCTAGGGTTATAAATTTAAAGCTTGCACACACCGTTTGGAGCGAACATTGTGGCTGCGATTTTTCCGACTGCGGTTCCGGTGGCGAGTCTGCCCATCCGACTGGCCGGTAGGGGCGGTGGTCCGGTGGTCCGTGGACGGTTGTTTTGGACCGTTGATAATGGAGCTATGGAGAGCCGCATCATCCTTGCGCGAGGTTTGTTGCTTGGCCATTCGGGTTTCTTCCAGGGTAAGCTGTGAACGGGTTTTGTAATATGAAGGCAACGGATCCGCTTGCTGAATGTAACTCGCAACGGTGTTGTACTCAGCCGGTAAGCCTGACAAAAGTTGAAGGACTAACCGATTTTCAGAGATCGGAGAGTCGACTCCTTTGAGTTGATCAGACAAGGCCTTCATGTGTTGACAATAGGCGGACATGGAAGCAAAAGTGGCGAGTTTGCAGTTGGAAAATTCATGTTCCAGATAAACTGCGCGTGTGTGCTTGTTGTCCTGAAAGATGTCCTTGACTCGACCCCATGCTTTGAGAGCAGTGTCCTCCGGGTCGAGAATTTGAAGAAGAATATCCTTTGAAACCATATTGTAGATCCATTGAAGAACAGTAGCATCTACCTGATTCCAAAGATCATCGTCGATGTCAGCAGGGCGGGGAACTTTTGCTTCAATATGATCCAAGACATTGTGTACCTTGGCGGTGACGCGAAAAAGAGCAACCCAGGAAGCATACGGTGTGTCATGATCGAGAACGAGAGCGATGTTGTTCTTGATTTTGGATATCTCAAGAGCGGAATGGAACATATATTTCTTCTCCGTCGTCATTGGGGTCAGTTGAAGGAGAAAAGGGAGAAGAAGAGTATTGTACGTCCAAATTGTTAGAGGGGTCCATACCATATCACAAGGACATACATACTGCCAAAGTTTATAAAGGTATCTTATTTTCTTGTTTGAATGAGCGATAGTTCATTAAAAGATAAACAAGATTTTACAAGCTTGAAAGTAGGAGATGTCCTATCCTAGCCGATGTCAATACTAACTACGCAATTATTCACTTTCATAAAAAAAATAGTCATTAGACATACGTGTAATATATTGAGCCTAATTACGCAATTCTAGGGTGTAATGTTATTTTTTTTATGTATTTATGCATACGACTTCTAAAACGAAAGAAGAAACGTGTCACCAAATTTTTTATTTGAACCGCATAGTAGAAACAAGGTTTCGCATTTAACTCCCAAATCAAAGTTGGAGTTCAAATTGTTGGGGAAAAACTCCACGGTCCCGACTCACACCGAGTATATATAAACAGGTATTTTGTTGCGCACTCACACTCGTTAACCTCACTTTAGTGTATAGCCTTATTTGGATCGAATACACTCTTCTTTTATATTGCATTCATAAAATGACAATGATACATGTATATATAAGTGCAAAGGTTGGTTTTGGACTACTGATACCACCGACATATGCAATATTCTAGACCCTAATTCACACTAATCTACAACTTTTCTTAACTTGTGCTCCCATTCCAATATTTTCTAGAAGTATCTACTTACTTCTTTTATTGACTAGCCTATAATTAAACTAAGCACAACTATTTTAAAATATGAATTATACTCCAACAAATCCTTCCTTAATTCATATTTTGAATACCTCCACCGTATCAGAAGAACGTATCTTCATTCGCTTCTTAGCTCCGGCGTCACCACCTCTTTCTCGCTCCGCTCTTCCTTCTAAGAAGCAAATATTCGTCTTATCCTTGTGGCCTCGCATCACCAAGCGTCTCCCCTTGAACACCTTGCACCATCTCCTTGTGCCGACGAACTTGTACCCCTTCATCGTCATCGCACCCAACGAGATGACATTCACGTTCGCCGATGGCACATACCTCACATTGTGTAGAGTATGGCATGTACCGTTATGAAGCCTCATCCTCACGCTTCCGGTACCTTCAACCTTCAACTTCTCACCACTCACCGAATTGAAGTGACCAAACTCTCCACCAATCTTCAAGGTGTCAAATAATGCTTGGTCTCTACAAGCATGCATCGAGGCAACACTGTCCATCACCCACTCTGACTTGGTGGTCTCCTCACCCATCGCCAAGTAAATATCACCATAATCAACTTCACCAACTTCACTGACCAAATTTGTGTGGGAGTCCCCTCTCTTCTTTCCCGGCGACATCTCTCTCAACTTCTTTAAGTCCTCCCTCATCCGAGGACACCGGACTTGCATATGACCCCTCTCCTTGCAGTAGAAGCACCCGACCTCATTCCAATCTCGTCGCGAGCCTGATCGTTACCTCGGGTAACCATGCCTCCTCCATTGACTCCTCCCTCGTTCTCGCTCCCCTGCAACTAGTATGCGATCCTCTCCTTTGTCGGTAGCATCATTCTTCATCATTCTCTCACTCTCCCGCAAAGCAGCGGTCACCTCATCTAGAGTGAGACACTTTCTTCCTACAAGTAACGTCTACACCAAGGACTTGTATGACTTTGGCAATGGTGCTAGCAACAACAACGTTTGCTCCTCTTCTCCAATCTTGTCATCAACATTCAACAATTGGTATACTAGTTGATTAAACAAGTTAATATGGTCATGAATATTACCTCCTTCCTCCATCTTGAGCGAGTAAAGCTCCATCTTCAAGCACAAACGGTTGGTCAACGATTTCGACGTGTAGATGCACTCGAGCTTCTCCCACAACGCCTTCGGTGTGGTCTCCTTCAACACACCATACTTAATCTCGGGAGCCAACGCCAACCGAATTGTACTCACTTCCTTCCTCTGGATGCTTCTCCACTTCTCCTCGCTCATCGATCTAGGCTTCTCCTCCTCCAGGGCTTGGTCAATACCCTGCTGCACCAATAGGTCTTGAATCGTACTCTTCCACAAAGTGAAGTTGATGTTCATGTCAAATAGTGGAATCTCGAACGCCTTCATCGCCTCGGCCGCCATCACGCCAATACAAAATTCTTTCAGCAACAAAGTTTACCCGAACACCACCACCGCAACCTCGGCTCTGATACCAGTTGTTAGGGAAAAACTCCACAGTCCCGACTCACACCGAGTATATATAAGCGGGTATTTTGTTTTGTTTTTTTTTTGAAATGTTACTTGTATTAAGATAGAAGGATTTACAAGAGATAGATAGTGAAAGAACTGTTACATATCTTCTAGGGCATTTTCACAAAGAGCAGCGAGAAAAGAGTCTAACTTAGGTGAATATCCAGCATTCTTGCAGTAGCCAAGAAAATGCTAGATCGGTCTTTCCAGTTATAGGCAATGTGAAGCTTGATTGCATTGATGGCATCTGCAGCACAGTTAATGGCTCTTGTAAAGACATTGTTGTACACCATGTTGTTCCTGGCCTTCCAGGTGAAGTACACAAAGGTAGTGATAGAGGAATTATGAATGCTTTTAAGTAGGTTATGTCCAGGGTTCTGTCTAGTGCTAAGCCAATGCCAAATGTTGTTGAGGTATGGGGCGGGGTATGGCACTCTAGTCCAACGAGAGATTATATCCAGCAGAAGTGACGAGTAACTACATGAGTACCAGAGATGATCATCATCTTCAACCATACTGATGCAAAGCTTGCAAAAATCATTATCGATGATGTTCCAGCTTTTGATCCTGGTCAGGGTAGGCAAGCGCTTGTGACTTGCAATCCAAGTAATATAACTACACTTTGGGATGTTATAATTATGCCAAATGACGTTGCAGACAACAAGATAGGGAAGAGTAGGCTGAGTTGTGAAGATTGCATAAGTTTTTTTTGGCAGAAGGCACCATTAATGTTGGATAGTAATGAAATCTGGGTATTGGAGGGTGGGTTAGGAATCTCATCCCTAATTCTGATAATGCACTTCCAGTAGTAGCTGTGATGGGGCTTTGATTGGCAATCCTAGATGTTAGGTGTTTGAGTACGTGCTTGGTAATCCACGAATTCCACAGGTTATCATTACCTCTATCAATGTCAAAGATGAGTCGACTCATAGATACCTTATTTCTAGCTTTGAGATCATGGAAGCCAAGGCCACCATCCATCTTTGATGTGCATACAGTAGACCAAGCAATGAGAGCTCGCTTGCTACAATCCTTCCCAGACCAAAGGAATGATCTAATCAAAGACTGGATCTTGTTCAAGATCATCTCCGGAAGCAGAAACATCGAGCACCAGAATTGATTAATTGGGATGAGAATGGACTTGATTAGTTGGGCCCGTCCGGCTTAAGATAAGAGCTTTGCGCTCTAGGACTGAATCCGCTTGGTGAGCTTGTTAATCAGAGGAAGATAATCCGATAGAGATAGTCTGCAGCTACCAACAGGAACCCCAAGATAGTGGAAGGGCAAAGATCCTTGGGAAAACCCAATAACTTGTGAAGCTAGGGCTTGATTTGTAGTCGACATACCTCCCATGAAAATGGCTTATTTGAATAAGTTGATCTGAAGTCCAGAGTAGTTGCCAAAAGCATCGAGAGTGTTCTTGAGGATGTTGATGGAGGTAAGATCTCCTCTGCAAAACAGTATTAGATCATCTGCAAAGGAGAGGTGAGTGATGGGTGGTGAAGAGCACTTGGGGTGGTGGTTGAAGTTGGTATTGGTGGTGCTTTGATGGATCATTCGGGAAAGGTATTCAATTGCTATGGTGAATAGGGGAGGGGAGAGCGGACAACCTTGCCTTAGTCCTCTATGGCCCTTGAGAAAGCCTTTTAAGGAACCATTAATGTTGACTGAGTAGGTTGCGGTGGTGATTGACTCCTTGATCAAGTGTATGAGACCAGGGAAGCCCATCTTGGATAGACAATGGAGAATGAAGTCATGATTTATTGTATCAAATGCCTTGGTGATATCAATCTTCATTGCAGCTCTTGGAGAAATATGCTTTCCGTTGTATTTGTTGAGAAGTTCTTGACATATTAAGACATTGTGTTTGATAGATCTATCCTTAACAAAAGCACATTGGTAAGTTCCGATGATGCTAGGCAAGATGGCATTGATGTGAGAGGAGATGATCTTGGCAATGGTTTTGTAGGTAGTGTTGCAGCATGAGATATGTCTGTAGTCCGCAGATGAGGTTGGATTGTCGACCTTAGCAATAAGAGATATGGATGCATGGTTGACTTGTTTGAGCAATCTACCATTTGAGAAGAAGTCATCAATAGCATCAATGAAATCCTCTTTGATGATACTCCATGAAGCTTTGAAGAACTTTACACTGTATCCATCAGGACCGGGTGCCTTATTATCCCCAATGCTAAAAAGGGCATCTTTGATCTCCTCAGGAGTGACCTGCATAGAGAGAAAGGAAGCGTCAGTGGGGCTGAGGTGTGGTAGGGGATGGTCCAGGTAGGTGTTGCATTTTGGGGGGTATTTTGTTGCGCACTCACACTCGTTAACCTCACTTTAGTGTATAGCCTTATTTGAATCGAATACACTCTTCTTTTATATTGCATTCATAAAACGACAATGATACATGTATATATCAGTGCAAAGGTCGGTTTTGCAATACTGATACACCGACATATGCAATATTCTAGACCCTAATTCACACTAATCTAGATTTCTGAACTTGTGCTCCCATTCCAATATTTTCTAAAAGTATCTACTTACTTCTTTTATTGACTAGTCTATAATTAAACTAAGCACAACTATTTTAATATATGAATTATACTCCAACACAAATCTAGCTCCCAAAACCGATTTTCATATATGGCACCAATAATAGAACCCAAGTGTCTAATTGTGTGCACAAGTGTTGTTTCGGGTACACAAATTCTCTTTCGGAGCACAAACACGTGATTGTGTACACCAACTTTTTGTTTTGGCTCAATGTAGAATTTTCCAATAATTGTTGGATTCTAATCATCTCCGAAACGACTTTTGTTACAGGTCCCAAATATGTAATTGTTCACTTTTAAAATTTTGGAAAAAAGTATGTAGTTTGTCTGCATAATATAAATATAGAATAAAAGAAATATACGAGTATGTTTAAAATCCCTTTATAATATACGGTATGTCTAAAACCTAATTTCCAACCTTCACACAAATTTGAGAAGAGACTTGGGGTGCATTCGGTAGCTCGTATGAAGGGAATTATTTGGCGTAAATGGGTTTCAACCGGAAAATGTTCGGTGTTGAAAAAAAAGCGACTGAAGTGGAGGATGAAGCGACTGAAATGGCGGATGAATGGAGCAAGAACTTCAGTCGGGGGTAGCAAGTTGAAGCGGCTGAAATCAATTTTATCGTCCCTCAATCAAATTTCTACCCTCCAGCTCATCCTCGCTTCCTCTCATCTACACATCTTGCAATCGTAAGTCTTCAATTGCAGAAAAGGTTGAAAGCCAGTACAAGGGCAATGAACCAGTAAATGTTGTTCGCTGTTGAAAAAAAAGGGGGCAATTTTTGTAATTAGGCCTTTTTGAAAAACTAGAGTAGTAAATAAGCTTTTTAATGTTTCAATTAAGTAAATATACCCCAACCTTTTGTATTTATTCTCAAACGCTACACACTCTTCTCTCATGGGGTACATCTACTAAACACAAAATTAGAAAAAGCCTAGTTTACCAAATTGTTTAAAAAAACGATTGAAGTGGAGGATGAAGCGATTGAAATGGCGGATAAATGGAGCAAGAACTTCAGTCGGGGGTAGCAAGTTGAAGCGGCTGAAATCAATTTCATCGTCCCTCAATCTCATTTCTACCCTCCAGCTCATTTTCCCTTCTCCTCTCATCTACGCACATCTTGCAATATTCTTAAGTCTTCAATGGTGGAAAATGTTGAAAGCCAGCACAAGGGCACTACAAAGTCTACCTCCAATTCAAGTGAAGAATGACCAATTCAGGTGAAGAATGAAGAAGAACAAACCCCATATCTTGCAAGCTTAGGTCAAAATTCCGCCGCCGATTTGAAGAAGATTTGTCCGTTTGCCAATTACGCTGTTAAATTTGTCTCAGAATTTCACCATTGATCTCTAATTTCCATATCCCTAATTCACAAAACCACATGTTGCAAAAGTTCAAGTGAAGAATGAAGAAAAAATTGATTGTCTATGTTATTGACCAAAAGAAGAAAGGGTTGACTCACTGGTTTTGAAGTGAGAAAAGAAGAGGAATCGGTTGATGCTCTTCTTTGAATAGGTAAAAGAAGAATTCAAGCCAAATTCACTAAGTAGGCCTTTTACAAATATTGTTTTATTAAGTATGCCCATAGCATAAACCCATTTTAGTAAATGTACTCCTAATTTTTGTTACTGTACAAAATCTAGGGTTTTGTCTACTACTGCTTGTCATCACCCACCTCATCCGTCACGTATCCTTACCCCTGATACCTTTCCTGTAAAATGATTATTAGAAGCAATATCAAAGAACCAATCGGGCACCAAGCCATGAATGCCACTATGAGAGAGCTCCAACACTGCAAGATTCGCTTGTACTCGGGAAAACCGGAAATCTTTAAATCTAAAATTCTTTTTGAAGACGACATCGTGCTCTCGGGGCCGCCGAGTTTTTCAACGACGTGAACAAACTTGTGATGGAGATCGTTGCTCCACCGGATTCTTGGAACTTTTGATCTGTGGTAAGGGCGGATGAGTTTGAAGGGTAACTTCTGGTATGAGTCCCAGCGACCAAAACAAGCTTCCTCGGTTCACAGTCCTGGCCACGCACTCCGTTGTTAGGTAAGGAGACTCGAGTGTTTTGTAAGGGACATTGATGAGGATGCTGTCGTGACTGTAGTAGCAAATGGATTGCACGTTGAGGAAGAATGCCACCAGAAAACACAAAAGAATGCCGAAGAACTTGACGGAGGATGCGAGTGGGCTTGATGAATTTCATACCAGAAACTTAGAAAATTAAAAAAAATTCTAGTATGAATTTTCTGGTATGAAAATTTCTGGTATTAAATTTTGGTATGAATTTTTCTAGTATGAAAATTTCTGGTATGAATACTAGAAATTCATACTTGAAAATACAAAAGGATGAAAAATAAAAGAAAATAAAAAACAAAGTAATTCATTTTACGAAACAAAACTTACAATAAACAAAGTAATTTCTTTTTTCTTTTTAAATACAGGGGTTAATTACTTTTACCCTACCACTAATGAAAATGGTAAAATTTAAAAAGGATACACAAAATAAAAGGAAATAGATAAAAGCCTACTTGCTTGGCCAAGTTCTTTCAAGATTTCATTGCATCAATAACCCTAAGTATAAATATAACTAAAAAAACTTACAATAAATTGTGTGTAATTAGGTTAAAGAAGTATTAATCGCATTAATAACCCTAAATATAAGTATAACTACAAAACAAAACTTACAATAAATATATTGTGGTTTTTATGATACTAATCCTTTTTTAATTATCACTTATTAATTTTTTTTGATATTATTGTATTAAACATGCCAATAGTGAAAATCATTAATTAAAACCATACAAAAAAAATTGTGTACCCTTTTTGTAATTTAACCACTTCATATCCTTAATAATTCTCTTTTTCAACGAACATCAAATCAAAGAATTTATTTCATAACTTTTAGCTTCATTCTCATTCTTCAACCTCAACCTCAATAATTTTCGATCTACCAAACAAATCCTTAGTTATATATTAATTAAGCAAGGTATAACAGTTATGCACAAGGAATGGCTATACAAGGGGGCGAGGACTTATTAGAGTTGGACTTTAGTACACTAATGTTCAGCTTGGTTAAAAACAAGCCGAATCTAAATTTTATTCAAGCTTTAAAATATGCTTATATAGTTAAATGAACCAGCCAAATAAGTATAAAAATATGTCCATAACTCAACTTATTTAGAAAGTGAAAATAGTTCGGGTCATTCAACAACTGTAGGTTATTGCTTGGAATCTTGTGTTAGTTTACCAAAATATTCGATTCTAACTGAAGTAGCAAGAACCATGTTGGATACTTCAACCTTCAGGCCCCAACCTGAAATGTCTTCATCTATCTACCTCAATCATTGTCATGGCACGTGAACCACCATATCCTTGAAAGACTTGAGCGTTACAAAAAAGGTTTGTCATAGTCCTGGATATCCCTGAGCAAAACTCTTGTCCCATTTTTACTTGTCTTTGCCAGAGATATCACGTATCTTAAAGTTGCCCTTCCCTCCAATGAAACCTAATGAAGAAAGATGACGGATATCACTCGCATATTCATATTTTAATACCGATATCTGATTTACTAAGAAGAAAACTCACTGGACAAGTAAGGTATTCCTTTTGCATGTAATGCAAATGCTAGATTGTGATAACAAAGCAAACAGAATCTAGTATGCGAACACCCATAGCAATTAGTATCATCTGTAAGAAAAGATGAAGTGTTCAATAAAGAAAGATAAAACCAAAAAATATGTAAATAGTTCCACTAGAAAGTAATAGTACCTTATCTATATATATGCATGCTAACCATTCGAAGAACCAGTGGAGCACTAACATGTCCCAAGTATGATATAGGGGAAAGGAGTGCAGCAGCTTTGACCATTTTCACTATGCTTGGCTAAGTGAGAGCAGCCAATGACATAATGGTTCCCTTCGAATTATGAGTTAAATTACAATCAACAAGCATGGAGGAGAGAATAATTTGACAACACTGTATTGCTTGATTATAGGAAGGGGGAAAACTCAAAGTGATCGAAGAACATTTGAAACCATAACTTCTATTACAAACTCAAGCATGCCGCAGAAACAAGAATAAACAAAGATATGATGAAACCCCATCATTTGGTGCATCTATTGTTGATCAAGTAACAACAACCTGGCAAAGCAAACTTTAGGTACACATTAATTATTTTCTCATCTTGCGGGCCCCGCACCCTTGGAGCCGGCGGCTCTTCCAGCGCCGCCTGACTAGAATCGTCGGAGATGTTTGTCGTTAACTCAACAACGGGTAGGTAAAAATATAACAAGAAAATAAAATTGCGTAACGTATATTGAAGTCCGACCCTTACACGTATATTCTCACGATTCTAAAACAATATTGATATCAAGCCTCTTGAATTTTTTTTGAGTATTTGGGTTGCACCCGGCCGGTGGCCTACGTACCTTCCCTAAGAAGGATCAAGCCTTAAGTAGTTCGGAGAGGTACTTTTGCAGACTTTGATTTCCATATATCATAGGTCGGATCCAAACCTCCTTCTATGAAGGGTTATCTAAAATCCGCACCAATTATCACTTGTGTTGCTCCCTTTTCACGCATCACCGGAATCACTCGGACCCACCTTTTATGAAGGGTTTTTTCAAATTATCCGACTATCATTTGCGTATGAGAAATTCTAAGTTGAGTATATTTCTCTTCTTCTTCTTCTTTTTTTTTTTGTTTGTTTAGGGTATGATTGAACTCGACGAGTTTCCTACGTATCCGTTTCAACGGAATAAAGTCAAACGTACTTCTCAACTTTAACAAATCTTGAAATTCGGGTGTGACCGAACTTAATGAGCATCTTGCTTTCTACCGAGCTTCTTACGTATCCGTTTGAGACGGAATCAAGTCACCGTAGTTCATGCTTCTTCTTTAGAAAATCATTAACTTGGTATTTGTAATTGAACTTGACAATTTATATAGTCAAGTTTCCTACGAACCCTTTTGTAGGGATCAAATAAGATGTAGTTCTACGTAGTACTTCGATTGACCTTGATTTGTTTACGAGCTTGCCTTTGTTCGATCCGTTTGTCACTCTTTTTGCTTTAATTTGATGAATTTCATGATTTATCGATACCTTGCAACTATATCTCCAAAACATGAAACATGCCATGGCTTTGATAATTAAACACGCCATCGACCGTAATTTGGGGACTTAAATGCATGCTTACTATAAACAAATACGAGGAAAGCCAAAGGAAGCATTAAAGAGGAATATGCCCCCTACATAACTTTCTTGACTATGATTGAGCATATGATATTATTCTTGTCTCTTTGTATATCTTTCATTCAACCTCTCATCAGCGTTCCTTCTTTTCTTTAATTTGTAAAGATGACAATATATAGAGCAATGACTAAAAATATAACACATATCATGTAACTAACTACTTCACTTCATAGGTTCTTGCTTTATGAAGCAATCAAAGTCTCGTACTTCTTGGCAATGTCCATATATGATATCTAATATAATATAATCTACACTTACTATTGATTTGCTCGTAGTGGTAAACCTAATCATTTTTTGTTTGTAAAATGACCCATTTTTATTGCCATCATTTCGATATTAATAGCTAAGCCTCCTCTTTTTTTTTCTTCTTTTTTTCCCCTTCGATTTACAGCTATAAAAGTGAAATTGCCTTTGAGTAGCTTTTGTCTTGGCAGTACAATAAATCAAATCACAAAAAGAATTTTATTTAAATTTTGAGGAACTTGTCATCTTTGCTGGCACATTCATATTTTTTTTAAAGTTTAATTGTATTGATCAGACTTGAGAATGTACAGAGGGGTCCTCTTGGACTTTAAAACAGCAAAAACATGAATTTATAGAGGTTATAAGAGGTTTATTCCGAGTTGCTTTGCCCATGAGAGAGATGTTTGGGATCTGTCTTTCCAATGGTGTGAAGCGTGGTTCTTGATGGCTTGAATGATGTTATGGGCGCTAGTGGCTTCGTGAATGAAGTGGTGGTTGTGGATAAGTTCGTTCCTTACTTTCCAGATGCTGTAGATGAAGCATGTGAGAGTGGCAATTCTGATGTGTGAGATGAAATCCTGCTCGTGAGGTTTGGTGTTGCTAAGCCAGGTCCATACGCAATTTTTGTAGGGGAGAGGGGTGGGGACTCGGAGCCACCTAGAGATCAAGTCAAGTGTGAGAGATGCGTATTTGCATTTGTGAATAAGATGGTCTTCGGTTTCGGGATGGTTTGCACAAAGTTTGCAAGTATCGCTGGGAGTGATGTTCCAAGCATGGAGTTTAGAGAGGGTGGGGAGTCTGTTGTGGCTAGCTAACTAGGAGATGAAGCTGCACTTAGGTATGTTGATGCCCTTCCAGATGATGCTTACTGTGTAATGCGTGGTAGGGTGGTTCCTTCTGATGATCTTGTAGGCTGAGGTGGTGGAGAAGGAGCCGTTGTTTTTGGTGGTGAGTGTGGTGAAGGTGTGGTTGCTGGTGGTGGACAGAATGTCAATTCTAACATTTAGGATTGAGTTCCAAACATGGCTGTGTTTGTAGTTGGGCTCATAGGTACAAATGGAGTGGTTTTTGAGGATGTTTTTAGTCATCCATTCAGACCAAAGGTTGGGGCTGGTGTAGCCGGATTCAAGCTCGAAGATTAGTTTGGAGATGCATGCTTTGTTCCAGGAAAGAACGTCTTTGAAGCCGAGCCCTCCCTCTGATGTAGGAGAGCAGACATCACGCCAGGCAATGAGGGCGCGCAGACTATCATCCAATCCAGACCACAGGAAGAATTGGAGTAATCTGTTGATTTTCTTGATGATTGAGGATGGGAAGATGAGGATAGAGCACCAGTAGTATTGGACGGGGATGAGGATCGAGGAGATGAGTTGCATTCTGCCTGCATAGGATAGATTCCTTGCACTCCACGAGTTGATTTTCATGGTGATTTTGGTGATGAGTGGAAGATAGTCTACTTGTTTGAGCCTTTTGCTGCCAATGGGGATTCCAAGATAGTTGAAGGGAAGTGTGCCTATGTGGATGCTGGTACTGGTGGTGATGTTGTTGGCATCATGAGGATGACGCCTCCGAGGAAGAGAGTGGACTTGTTGGTGTTGATGTTTAGTCTAGAGTATTTTCCAAAATGAGTAAGAGTCTTCATCAAGATGTTAATTGAGCTTATGTCACCCCTACAAAAAAGAAGAATGTCGTCAGCAAAACAAAGGTGGGTGATGCGGTGGGAGGAGCATTTTGGGTGTAGGTTGAAGTTTGGATTGGAGGTGTTGATCATGATCATCGAAGAGAGGACTTCAAGGGCAATAACGAAGAGAGTAAGGATAGGGGACAACCTTGTCGGAGTCCTTTCGAGCCCTTGAAATAACCATTTAGGGAGCCATTGACATTGATTGAGTATGTGGGGCTAGATATGCATGCAATGATGAGTTTAATAAACTTGGTAGGGAATCCCATTCTACTCAGACAATTGAGAATGAATTGATGATTGATCATGTCGAAGGCTTTGGATATATCAATTTTGATGGCACTTCTGGGCGAAATGTGACGTTGGTTATAGCCTTTGCAAAGCTCTTGAGTAATAAGGATATTGTGCTTTATGGATTGTCCTTTGATAAATGCCCCTTGATAGTTGCCGACAATAGATGGGAGGGTATCATTGATGCGGGATGCAAGAATTTTGGCAATGACCTTGTAAGTGGTGTTGCAGCAGGATATTGGTCTATAATCCAATGGCAGACAAGGGTTATTCTTTTTGGCAATCAAGGCTATGGAGGTGTGGTTGATGTGGTTTGGAATGTAGCCCTTGTCAAAGAATTCGAGGATGGCTTTTGTGAAGTCTTCCCCAATGATGTCCCAAGAGGTTTTATAGAACAAAGCATTATAGCCGTCTGGCCCCGGGGCTTTGTTGTCGCCAATGCTGAAAAGAGCCGCTTTGATATCATCCCTTGTAACCGTTCTGCAGAGATTGGTAGCCTCTTCATGAAATATGGTTGGTAAGGGACAATCAGGGAAGAAATGGAGCGGGTTATGTGAGGTAGGAGGGTTGAGCACGTTTGAGAAGTGGGAGGTTAGGATTTTGGAGATCTCTTCCTGGTTCTGAGTGGGTCCGGCATCTAGATCATGGGGATTTTGGAGGCTTTTAATAGAGTTTGTAGATTTTTGAGCAGTGATGCATTTGAAGAAGTACCAATTGCACTGGTCTCCATGCTTCGTCCAATTGGCCTTTGAGAGTTGGGCAAGAGTAATGTGAAGAGAGTCCATCTTGGAGTTGAGAAGATGAGTAGTGTTGCGTTCCTGATCGTTGAGGTGATGGCAAAGGGGATCTGCTTGGAGGTTGGTTTGTATGGAGTCAAGGTCGGCTTTTAGGTTCTCAACAGTGGTGTGTAGATTCTCCAATTTAACACTGGGAAATTTCTTCAAGGTTGGTTTAAGCCTGGTTAGTTTGTTGTGGAGATTGGACATGTGGTGATTGTGATAGCCCCTGGTGGGTAATGACCATGGGAGAGCAACTTGGCTATGGAAGTCCTCATGGGTAGACTAATTATTGTTGAAACGGAATTGTCTATTGGTGGTGATGGGTTTAGGGTTAAGCGAGAGGATGGCCGGTGAGTGGTCTGAGATGATTTGGTTGTCGAAGTGTGCAGAGTAGTTTGGGTAGGTAGAAGTCCAGGAGGGGTTGCCCGCTATACGATCTAACTTGTGAGAGTTGCTTATTATTCCAAATGTAGGTGCATCCGGAGAAGTCCAGATCAAAGAGTGAGTTTAATGCGAAGCAGTTGGCAAGTTCAGTCGATGGAGGGGATGATGGGGGAGAATCTGAGATCTTCCGTTTGAGCTTAGTATCATGTTGAAGTCTCCTAATAGAACCCAAGGTGTATTGTGGTTGAGAAGTTTTATTTGTGGCAATAGAGTTGCAAAGGGGATGGCGGTCCTTTGGGGGGTTGTGAGCGTATACAAAGGAACACTCAAAGATGGGTTTGGGGTTAGAAAGTGCTTGGGTTTGATCGAGCGTAGGGTAGAAGATGTGGCAGTGAATTATCTGGTTGTTTGTGAAGATGGGGGGTGAGGGAGAGAGTGGAGGGGTTCCATCAAATCCAAATATGACATTTGAATTCAATGGAGTAGTTGGAGGTTTGATTCCAGTTGGGTATAAGGGAAGAGAGGCTTCTCATTTTGTCCTCGGAGAGTTTGGTCTCAATGATAGCAAGAATGTCAAGGTTGTTGTTCTTAACCAAGTTACGTGCGACCTGTTGTTTGTTAGGGTGATTCATACCCCGGACATTCCAGGTGCCAATATTAAGATTCATGTGAACTAATGTGGGTTGCGCAGGTATCCTTGATACTTGCAATGGAAGGGAGGTTGGAGGGGTTGTTGGCTTGGTGGGGGGTAGCCAAGGTGGTAGATTTTGGTTGGAGATCCAGGTTTGTGCCCAGCGAGGTTTGAGTGGTCGGGGGTTGTTGGCTTGGTGGGAGGTTATCCGGATGGGATGAGGTGGGTGATGGTGTTGGTAACCCCGGGGTATGTGTAGAGATGTTTGGTGATGGTGTTATTCTGTTTAGTTGATCATGTGGCTTATCGGAGTTTGAGGTATGGTGAACGGTTTTTGTGGTGTGTCTCATGATGTTTGAGTTTCCTGAATCCGTTGAGAAGGGTCTGGGGTTGGGAGGATGGGCTCCGGGCTCCGGGTTGGATGAAGGAGGAGGGCTCTGCGAGGTTTGAGTGAGGGAGGGTTTCTCTGGGGATTGTTGTCCTTTATATATTTACATCGATGTCCAAAGAGGAGACATTTTGGGCAATGTTTTGGAAGCTAGTCGAACGAGATCTTTTGTGGTATTGATTCACCATCCGGGCCAACAAGTGTGACTTCTCTGATCAGAGGCTTATCAACTTGAATTTCTACCAAGATTTTAGCAAATCCCAGTCTGTCTTGGTTTGCTGAGAGAGAGTATGTGAGGTGAGCCTATCTTGGCGAGCATGTGAGGGGACCAAAACCTGTAGTCAAGGTTATAGAGAGTAGCCCATACAGGAATGGAGGAAAGGCTAGAGTAGTCGAGAGCCATTCCGTGGTGCCATCGTTTGAGAAGAAGTGATGATGAACCGTTTACTATCCATGGGCTTCCATACATAATGGTGAGAAGGTCTTCTTCGGATTTGAAATGGAAGATAAAGATTCCACATTCATTTCAGAGGATCTTCGGTGGTGTCACTTGGTTCCATGCCTGAGAGGTGTATAAGTTCATACGTTGGAAAGTGATAGGACTGCCTAGAGGGAACCCGACCAAGGATGTCTTCTCTTTGGATATTGTGTCAGCTACATCATCCGAGGAGAAGTTAATAACACCGTTCTCAAATCCTGGAGTGTAACTTAAAGGTACATGGTTCCATGCTGCAGCATTTATGATGACGTCCTTGAAAGAGGCTTTTAGAAGATCATCCGCCGTAAAGTTGTTGTCATTTGGGTGATCCAAAGCGTCAGTATTGATAGTGGCTATGGGGAGTTGAGGAGTGGTGGAAGGTGGAGGGATGGTGGGGAGATGACTGGGTTGCGTGGGATCTTGAGGGTTTGGAACTGGTATTAGGGAGGTTGTTGATATGGTGTCAACCTTAGTAGGGCTGGGAGGGAGGAGGTCTGAGGTGATTTTCACAAGGTGTTTATAGAAGGAGGGAGAGGCGGGAAGAGGGCATGGGTGATGAGGGGTGGTGGTGCAGGGTTTTGAGAGGAAGATAGCCTATGGTTGATAGATGCTATTTGATCATCTGGAACTGGTTCAAAAGGACTGGAGGGCTTGGTGGGTGTCGACGGTTCGGACGTAGAGGGTACTGGTTTGACAGGTTTGGTGGAGAGCTGATAGAGTTCTGAGATTTGCTAGAAGGTTATCTGTTTCGTTTGAGGCCAGCCATGGGTGGAGGAGGTGACGGTCGGGAGGGGGGTGGCAGAGAAGAAGCGCGTGAGGCGCGTTCTCTGAAGGCACGGAGGGTTTTGTTTTTTTTCTCTGTGCTGGTTTTTGGCACTTTCATATTAGTTTCAACACATTACCATGTCGTGTATGCGGGACACGCAAATCTTTAGTGGCAAAGAGCATTTATCATTTAGAAGCAAAGTAGAAACTAAAGCTGTGCTTTGTCGGGTTTTTCAGATCTTGAATAACCTTACTCCGTTTTACTCGAGTATCTTGCGATCTTTGAGTGCTAAAAACATCTTTGATAACAAACTTCCCATTTCTAGTCCATGTCTCCCAACCTTGATCAACGAGTTCGATCAATCCAAAGGGGCGAATAATTTCATCTCTCACTTGGGCCAACATTTTCATCAAAGTGACATTCTTTGTTACACACATATCATGGACTAACAAATTTCACTTTCAAGTATGAGTGATGAACCCAGCTTATCCACACCAATCCTTCGTATATATATTCTATAAACGTTTACTTGTGAGTGCACCATTCCAGGATCTATCGCTCCCACAAGACCCCCATTGTATTGTTCTTGATATTCTACTGCCCAACCCCCTGATGCAGATGCTTTTTTTTGGTGGGAAGGAGGGATAGTGGTCTCCGGCGCATCTAGACGCGCTTTTATTAATAAAAAAGAAGGTTAAATAGTCATCACAGGGGCGATAGCCCGACCCCTTACATCATCAAGTAAAAGATCAACTACACCCTCCGGTGGGTCATACAATACATTCAATCCCAAGGGAAGGTTTATAGCAAAACTAGCAATAAAATCCGCTACTCTATTCGCCTCACGGTAGGCATGTCGAAATTGGATATTCCAAATTCTTTTCAAGAAGTCTTGACATATATATACTAGACCGGCAAGGTGATGGTGAGCGGCGACGTTTTTCTTGAGTAGATTGATAATGTGAATCGGATTCAACGATAACCGATCGATAACCAAGCTCCCAAGCAATTTTGAGACCATGGACCATACCCTAAATTTCAGCTTTGGGGACGGAGCATATCCCAAGGTTGACACTGAACCCACTCATCCATTCACCTGCCTTATTCCTTAACACACCCGCCGCGGACGCATGCTTACTATTTTTCTTTGGTCCATCCGTATTGACTTTGATCAAGCCTTCCGGAGGCGGCTCCCAAGCTACATTAATGATGCTTCTCGTGAGTTTCCTGCAGCCATGAGCTCTTTTGCTCCACACCTCAATATACCACTTGGCATTATCCTGTATGGATGGACTCCTCTCTCCATATCCACCACAAGCCTATTGCAAAAATCTCACTCCACAAGCATATATTTTTAAAATAAGCTTCAGACATGATATTACCTCTGAACCAAGAAGAAAAATGTGATACGTAGAAGCTTCCATCGAACCGGCCAGCCTGCATCTCTCTCCACGCCTCTCTGATCTTTGGATAGATCTGAAATGGTGTATAGGGGTCTCCGGCTCTTGATTACAACATACACACACATCCGTATCACTCAGATGTCTTCGTTTCCTTTCTGTATTACAAATAACCCCTCCTTTAAGAAGCTTCCATAAGAACACCTTGACTCTTTCTTGAACCCTAAGATTCTAGATATTGTTGTACACACTGCCTTCAACCAAGAAAAAATCGGTCGCACCAGTGAGAAATCTGTGCGCGGAAGCTGTAGTATAATTACCATATTCAGTGGATCTCCACCCCAATTCATCACGAAGACTCATACTCATATGGCTACTAGGGTTAACAAAACTCTCTGCAATAGTAGGCAAAGAAGAAGCAATTAATTGTAGAGTTTTAACTGGAAGTTTATCCCCTAAGAATTGTCAATCCTAGCCACCACTTTCCATCCAATATTGCCTGACCGATTTACGTAGCTCATCGAGGCTCAGGGGGCAGAGAAGCTTATCATGAAGAGGCTCATCTTCAACCCAGAAATCAGTCCAGCAGCTGATCGAGTTACCATCTCCTAACGTCCATTTTTCTCCCTTCACCACCACTTCTTGCAGACCAGTGATCAAACCATTCCAGACGTGAGAAGCTGCAACATGTCAATGTACATTATTCCTGAGGTACTTTCCGCTCAACACCTTAGCCCATTGGATCTCTGGATCCTTGAGAAACCGACATCCAGTTTGCCAAGCAGAGCTTGGTTCGTGAAATGCAGATTTCGGACTCCTAGACCACCTTTCTCTTTACTACGGCATAGTTCACTCCATTTAACTGTGTGCATCTTCCGTTGACCTTCAAAGTGACTCCAAATAAAGCTTCTAGATGCCTTGTCAATGTCATTACAGATACTCACCGGTAATTTCATGGTAGCCATGGAGTAGACGGAGATACATTTAAGAATGATGTTAGTTAACGTTACTCGTCCCGCAAAGCTCCGGGTTCGACTCCTCCAACCATTGAGCTTCTGATTATTTTTATCCAAAAGCGGCATGAAAGTGGCTTTGTTAACCCTACCTTGAAGGATGGGTATACTAAGATAATTACCAAGGTTTTTGGTAACTACAAAACCGCTAATAACCTCTTGTTGTTGCAAAGCTCTCTGAAACACATTAGGTGAAACATATATTTTTGACTTCTGAAAGTTTACCTTTTGTCCCAATGCTTTACAAAAATCTCTAAACAATTCATGATGACTCTGATCCGAGATAAAGATGCTTCCGCGAAAAGGATAATATCGTCTGTGAAGAAGAGATGAGATAGCGGAGGCCCTCCACGAGATAAAGTAATAGGTTTTCAATCCCCTCTATCAACAAACTCAAGAATAAGATGACTGAGTCTTTCAATACATAAGAAAAACAAGTATGAAAATATCGGATCCCCTTTTCTAATTCCTCTACTAGGGGTAAACTGTTCAGTAACTTCACCATTCCAGATAAAATGCATCTTGGTAGTACTAATACACTCTTCATCTTACCCCACTCTGAAGGGAAACCTGCTTCCACAGTCGTGTCTTCGATAAAATCCCACCTAATTCTATCATAAGCCTTCTTAAGATCTAGCTTTAGGAGCATCCACTGTCTTCCAACCTTCTTCTTGTCATGGAGTGAACTACTTATTGCATGAGGACAATCTTGTCTTTGATCAACCGTCCAGGGATGAAGCTTACTTGAGTAGGTCCCACAAGCTTACCAATGATGCTTTGCAAACGCTGGACAAGAACCTTCGATATAATCTTATAACTACATTGCATAGAGATATAAGTCTGAATTGGGTTATAACGTCTGGGTTCCCTACCTTGGCAATGAGAGAGATAAGAGTGTAATTACTCCCCGGATACAGCTTCTGCTCAGTCTACAATCTAGCAACCTCATCTTTCATAGAACTCCCTACCGCGTTCCAACACCTCTAGTAGAAAACGGGTTGAAATCTATCTATCCCCGGAGCTTTGTTAGCCCCCATGCTCTTGATTATTGTCCAAACTTCATCCATCTCAATCGGCTTTTGGATATTGAGCCAATCACCAAAATCAATGGAAGAAAACTCAAAGGTGTTCATGTGACAGTTTTGACCCATAAGGGAATCCTCAAGCTTATAGAGATTACTGAAGTACACAACTGCATGATTCTCAAGTCTCGCTTGATCTTCCTCCCAAACGCCATCCTCTAACTTTAAACCCGAAACTCTGGTAGACGTATGAAAGAACTTAGTGTTGGGATCACCATGCTCCAACCATTGCTCCCTAGATTTTTGGAACCAGATAGTTTCCTCCTGCTCAAGGATAAGCTTTATATCAATTTTTAGACGCCTTTCCTCCTCTACATGTCTAGTCGTGCTCCCACGAGAGATTTTGGCTTGTATCTTGGATAGTTTGTCTATAGTTTCTTGTTTCTTGCGAAACACATTACCAAGAACATACCTATTCCAGAAAATGAGGGGCTTTTTAAGAATGGGGAGAGCCTTATAAACCTCCGGATTATTGAACCAACATATTTGTAGCACCCCAAGTTCTCAAAATTCGGGGAGTCACGGGTTAGGACCTCACAATGGATCCCAACCTTAGTTTGACAACGCTTTCACTAGATCTTACAACAAGGCACAAATAATGAAATCAAAATTCATAAACCGATGTTTTAATATAATGAATGTAATAACATGCTACTAGCAGCCAACAAAGTCCTTAAGATCTAAATGTCTAAATGTCAACATACTAAGGAGGATATGTAATAAAAAAAATCCAACCCCGTCCTAGGGAGTACGGAGAACCGGCTGACCACTATTTCCGGATCACTCAGCCGCTGCTCTAACCTATAGTAAGTCTAAACAACAAAAGAAATCAACGATCAGCTAGCTATCTAAAAGTTAGAACAATGATAATAAGACACTCACATATAATACAAAAATAAAACACTCATCATGATTTCAGAGAAATTCCATTTATTATCTTTAATTAAGTCATACACTTTACTAATGCAACTTATTTTGTGTACCAACAAGAATGGATATGATGCACATCACCGTGTACATGTCTGGTCTGGGTATATAGAACCTCCCAACCTCATGAGAGTTGAGCAGTGATTTCACCGGCCGTTATACATACAGTTGGACCATATAATAATAAGATCATCTTATGCATGTTATAACTATTAAACACCCAAACACACACAACCATCATTATTCAGCTTACATCTAAGTAAGCCCAAAGGACTTACTTGAATGAAATCTCAATTTCCGTTATCTCAACTCTGTCTACAACCGTAGAAATTCAACCGCCTGTTATAAAAGGCAAGTGGTCAATAATGTATCCCACTTTCTTAGAAGTCTCCAACTTCTAAGATACTCAAATTGATCATAAGGAAATTTACGAAAATACCCTCATAAGGGTAAATGACTATATTTCCCCTAGTGCCAAAACCATAGAAAATTCCATGACCTAGTTCTCATTATGAAGTTGGAAGACTTTTCCAACTTCGTAACTTTCATGAATAGTCCACTAAGGTCATACTTTGACCTAACTTAAGACACTCCAAATAAAATCTAAAAATTCTAAGAAAATATCTACATTCTCTATCATATGCCCCCTCATCACTAAAACAAAGAAACTTCAAGAATAACTCACCACTAATCTTACACAAAATCTCAAAGATGACTTTGAACACAAAACTTTAGACCTGTACAAAAGTAGGCTCAGGCCGGGCCATACCTAAAACTCTATCCGTGAGGTGCGAGCCGGGTTGGCCCGGCCTGGCTTGTCCGGGCCACAAACGCTACCCATGTAAAAAAACAAGTGGGTTGTCGGGCCGGCTCGTATATACTTGATTGTGCTTTTTACTCCGGAATTTATCGTTCGAAACAAGTAATATAATGTATTTAGTACACACTTTCAATCCAATTATACTTGCATAGTGCACTATCAACAAGTTCAACAACAATCAACACACAAAAATGAATAAATCCAATTACTTAAAAATCAACAAGTATTATTACACTCAAGTTAGCCATGCAATCTTGTATTACAAACAAGAATAACTCGTCAAAATACTTCAAACAAACTAAATGAAAAATCAGTGACACTCAAAATAGAATAAATTATATATACATATATAAAAAATATATGTATAAAACTATATGCGGGCTGGGCCGGGTTGACCACGGGCCAAAATATTTACCCGTACCCGTCCCAAAAAAATACGGGCCGGGCTGGGCCAAAACCGAAGGGGTCAAACTAGCTGCCCGTACCCATGTTTTTTCCCGGGCGGGCTGGACAAGCCGGCCCGGATTTGTACAGGTCTACAAAACTTCCCCTAATTTCATACTCTTTCCAAAACTATGCAACTACCCCCTACTTTGGGGCATTATAACTTCAAATCCAACCGTTGAATCGTTTCCAAATCTTAATACCATATATTAACTATATCAACCTATAACATATTAATAATTGAACGGTGAAAAACTAAATCTAAGGTATCGAAACCTAGGCTAGAAATTGACTGCACAACCAGATTTATGGATCTAAAACACATAATATGCAAGACTACTTCGATTCTTCCTGTCAAGATACTCATACTACTAAGATTATCCAAAGGTCACCGGTTCGAAACCCGTAGATACCCAACAACAACAGGAAAGCTCTCCAACTAAGCCTAACCACCCATCCATAACTCGATACATTCAGATCAAAATAGTTACATAACTTGCTTCCTCATTGTTGGAATACATAAGGAATGACACTCACCCTAATTCTAGAATATTCAGGAATGATTAGTTGTCACTATAGACAGGTCACCATTGGTTGTCCATCTCTATATAACGCCTTGTATTCTGTACAATTGAGATCAATGAAAATCATGAGAATCATTTATAACAAATAATTCAGAATGGTATCAGAGCACGTTAAGGCAAATGCCTTATTCTACACAAACACAAAAGCTTTTTCCTTCTCAACAATGGCGGATTCATCCAAACAACCATATTTCTCCTTATCCCCTATTTCTAGCTTCATCTCAGCAAAACTTAAATCAGACAACTTCTCCCTCTGGAAGGCCCAGATCATTCCTACAAAACCCACAAACACAGACTCCCCAAGCAAAGATTCTAGCGAGTGGATCTCCAAGGACCAGTTCGTTCTTCGTGCTCAAAACCTTTTTGGTTTTGTTGATGACACTATCAAATGTCCTACAAAACCCACAAACACAGACTCCCCAAGCAAAGATTCTAGCGAGTGGATCTCCAAGGACCAGTTCGTTCTTGCCATCCTCACTTGCTCCCTCACAGAGGCAGTCTTAGTCCAAGTTTTGGACCGTGACACATCCGTTGCCGCCTGGACACAACTCCACGCGCTATTCGCAGCCAAATCTAATACTCAGATTGTACACCTTCGTCGTCAACTAGCAACCCTAAAAAAGGGCTCCTCAACCATCACAGAGTAGTTCAACAAGGCTAAATCACTAGTCTCTGCAATCACAACAACAGGACAATCCATCTCAGACACAGAGTTTACCTCGTTTCTTCTTGCATGCCTTGGACCGGAGTATGACTCCATTGTTACCAGTCTATCTACTCAACTCACTCTACCCACCTCTACACAGATTATCTCTCGTCTCCTTCACCAAACAAATGCCTTACTCACCACCCCTATGTCTGCAAATCAAACATCCAACACCCAAACTTCACAACCAGAGGCTAACTATACTCAAACACAGGGAAGAGGCTCTGGTGGACGAGGCTCCAATCGAGGCCGAAGTCAACCCAACAACAACAGAGGTCGCGGTCATCCTCGATCTTCCAATCACACCAACAACAATGTCTTCACTGGCGATCCAGATACACACCCTGTTTTCCAGGTCTGCAACAAGCCGAATCACACTGCCCTCGAGTGTTGGCACCGATTCAATCACGCCTATCAAGCTTCTGCTCCTCCATCCATTCAAGCAAACAAAGTGAACAGCGTTTCATGGTATCCCGATACTGTTGCTTCCCACCACTATACCCGGATCTCTCTAATCTTCGAATCGACCAGTATCCCTACAACGGAACAGAACAAGTTGATGTGGGTGATGGTTCAACACTTCCTATCCACCATCAAGGATCCACCTCCTTCTCTAATTCTAACCGTATTTTCACATTATCAAATCTCCTTCACACGCCTTCTTTGAACAAGAATCTTCTATTTTTTAACCGCTTTTTTATTGATAATGTGTATATTTTGAACTTCACTCTCGTTTTTTTTGTCGTGAAGGACTTCAAGGCCCACCGGCCTTTGCTCCAAGGACCCGTTGAGGAAGGGCTTTATGTTCTACCGGCCACCATGTCTCCGTCACCGTAGCCGCCTTCCCTAAATATCACCACTAGTCAAAACGTCAATCTCTGACATTATCATTTAGGTCACACCTCGCAGCCCATTCACCGCAAAATCTTAGCATGTTTCCCCACCTCTAGCCCAATAAATCCAGACCCATGTCTTTCTTGCTCTTGGGTTAAAGCCCATGCTTTGCCTCATCCATCAAGTCCCTCAAGAAGTGACCGGCCTCTTTTCCTTTTGTTTTTAGATGTTTGGGGCCCAACCCACACACTCTCCTTAAAAGGAAACAAATACTATGTGTCGATCGTTGATGATTTCTTGAAATTTACTTGGTTGTTTCCGTTACCCGCAAAATCTTTCGGTTCTCATATTAGCACCACCTTAATCAAACTTGTTACTAACCTACTTTCCACTAATATTATATCCCATTCAAACGGATGGCGGAAGTGAATTCAAACCGCTAATACCAATTTTTCAAAATTTCGGCATCAACCATCGCCTAACTTGCCTCTATTCACATCAACAAAATGGGACCGTCGAATCTCGTCACCGACGGATTGTTGACATGGGTCTTACCCTTCTAAAACACTCTTCTCTACCACTTCAATATTGGGACTATGCCTTCGAGACCGCCACATACATATCAAATCGGCTCCCCACACCCATCCTACAACACAAATCTCCCTTCGAACTCGTTTTCCACAAAAAACCCGATTACACTTTTCTCAAAGTGTTTGGGTGTCTCGCCTTTCCAAATCTTTGCCCACACCTCCCATACAAACTTAATTTCCGCTCCACTCCAACGATTTTTCTTGGGTATGTTGGATTTTCGGTGTCCGGTTTTAGACCAAAGGGCCGTAGTCTCACTTATGTGAGTAGACAGTTCTCCCAGTTGCTAAATAAATTAATATAATTATCTTGAACTAAAAACAAGTTATTAACCAAGGGTTTGTAATCTCCACAAAGGAGTAGACAAAACCCAATCAAGAGTTTGTAGTCTCCAAAGGAGTAGACAAAACTCAACCAAGAGTTTGTAATCTCCACAAAGGAGTAGACAAAACTGAATCAAGAGTTTGTAGTCTCCAAAGAAGTAGACAAAACTCAACCAAGAGTTTGTAATCTCTGAAAAGGAGTAGACAAAACTCTAATAGAAGTTAAGTTCAATTACACGTCTTATAAACCGGTTGTTATATGTTAAAACCATTGACTTGGATAATGTAATGAGTCATTCATAAATGAATTTTCCTTCTAAGTGTATTCTCCCCTACACCAGGAATATCCAAATACCTTAGTGGGATAAAACGTTACACGTTACAATGACTAAGTAAGAGACTTGCTTGTCTTACTTTGTAGAAAGGGTATTCCTAGGTTTTGTCAATACAAAACCAAACTAAGATGGATGCCTATCCTTTGTCAATACAAAGGAACTATACTGGTCTTTCGAGCTTTGCAAACAAACTTATAAGAAGGCCTATCCAATGTCAATACAATGGAACTAAAAGCTTTATTGTTGCAAAAACGAATGTAGAATCAAGTGCAAATGGCTCTCCCTTTTATAGGCATAGGGGGCCACGGTTTTGGGGAGTTAAAAGCGGTTAAAATCGGTTATGGAAGTTACTTGGAAGTTACTTGGAAGATGGGCCTTGAAGCCCTAGAAAGCCCGAGGCCCAAGGCCCACAAAGGGAGCCCAAAACCGCTCTCCGGAGCTAGCTTAGAGCTAGCTTATTTTTCTTGGTCCAAACACTTCCAATGAGCTTCATTCACTTTAATATAGCTAGGGTAAGCTCCAAGATCCTCAAATACTCAACATCTTAGCTCAAGCTAGTGTAGCTCCTTATGAAGCTCACTAGCTGCTTCATTAACATACACTAAGCATTTAAGCTTGGATTGCTCCCAATTTTTAACCACATATTCTTTAGCCAATATAAGGCCTAAAAACCAAAGGTGTGTCGATAAAATGTGGCTAAAAAGCCCCAAACGTCGGCCTTCTAAAATCTAGCACAAGTTGACCTTGCCGTGAATCACCTTGCTTTGATTCGACTCCCCTTATAATACTAGTTGTTCTTAGTGCCGATCACATGGCTTGCCTCCCGCAACCCGGACCATAGTGATACACATGTGAACAACTCATTGCACCTTGTCTCAAGACAAGCTCAACGGTTACAATGAAGACTTAGACCAAATCTCCAACAGGGTATAGCTCGAACCACAAGGGCTATATTTGTTCCTATTGGAAGAATTCCAAAACATATATTTCAAGGGATGTTATATTCCATGAAAATATATTTCCCTATTCACAAAATGATCCATCTCCTACACCATCACCCGATTACACTATCATTCCTCTTTCTCTTTTTTCCCAACATGGACTCCTACCCAACCCACCCAGTCCATTACCAAGCCCAGTTACAACTCCTTCCGTTTATCCGGGCCCATCAAATACCTCTTCTGATCCATTACCGAATACACCATCTACCTCTACCAATAATACTACCTCTTCTACGTCTGGGCCTCTGTCAGCTTCTGATGGGCCTTTACCAGATCCACTCCCTGAACACCCACCACCAATAACAAGCCAAATCATCACTCGTTCCCATCACCAGATAACAAAACCCTTAATTAGAACTGATGGCACAATGCCTTGGCCAAAACCACCGTCTTGCTCCACCACCACTCAAATACCCGATGAGCCTTCCTCAATCACTGAAGCCTCAAAATTCTCAGAATGGCGAATTGCTATGAACAATGAATTTGAGGCTCTCCTCAAAACACACATATGGACACTTGTTCCACCCTACCCTTCACAAAACGTCCTTGGTGTTAAAGACGTTCCAGTGAAGCTATTGAAAAGCGGAAAGCTCGCCTCGTAGCAAAGGGTTTTAACCAACTTCATGGGTTTGATTTTAATGAAAACTTCTGCCCAATTGCCAAACCATCTACAATTCGCCTCCTTCTATCCTTAGAAGCGACAAGACAGTGGTTGGTACGATAACTCGACATTCAAAATGCCTTTCTTCACGGTGACTTGGTAGAAGAGGTATACATCAATCAACCATCGGGTTTCATTCATCTTCAATTTCCTAACTATGTATCCAAACTTAGTGATGTCCTCATCACTATGGGTTTTACAACCACCACTTCAGATACCTCTATGTTCCTCCATCACTCAGACAACTACTTTATTTGTGTTTTAGTATACGTGGATGATTTGTTGGTTATTGGATCTCTAACACTCTTGTGCAGCAATTCACTATAGCTTTGTCAAATTTCTTCCCTGTAAAGGATCTTGAGGACTTGAATTACTTTCTGGCATTGAAGTATCTCGAAATGTAGAAGGCTTCTACTTGTCTTAAACCAGGTACATCTTGGACATTGTGGAAAAAGCAAAAATACATCACTCCAAGCCTGTATCAACTCCACTGACAACCAATTATCAAGATCAATTTCAGTCTACTGAGAAATTTGATGACCCCACACTATATCGGGCATCATCGGCAGCCTCCAATACCTTGCTTTTACCCGTCTAGATGTATGTTTTGTTGTCAACAAGCTTGCCTAATTTATGCATTCTCCTCTCCTTGCTCACTTGCAGGCCACCAAAAGAGTACTCTGATATCTCAACTCAACTACTTCACTTCAGTTTCATATCTCTTCAAAGTCCAACAACCTGCTCACTTGCAGGCCACCAAAAGAGTACTCTTAGTGCCGGTCACTTGGGCTAAGTCTTCATTGTAACCGTTGAGCTTGTCTTGAGACAAGGTGCAATGAGTTGTTCACATGTGTGTTACTATGTTCCGGGTTGCAGGAGGCAAGACAAGTGACCGGCACTAAGAACAAATAGAATTATAAGGGGAGTCGAATCAAAGCAAGGTGATTCACGACAAGGTCAACTTGTGCTAGCTTTTAGAAGGCCGACGTTTGGGGCTTTTTAGCCACATTTTATCGACACACCTTTGGTTCTTAGGCCTTATATTGGCTAAAGAATATGTGGTTAAAAATTGGGAGCAATCCAAGCTCAAATGCTTAGTGAATGTCAATGAAGCAGCTAGTGAGCTTCTTAAGGAGCTACACTAACTTGAGCTAAGATATTGAGTGTTTGAGGATCTTGGAGCTTACCCTAGATATATTAAAGTGAAAGAAGCTCATTGGAAGTGTTTGGACCAAGAAAAATAAGCTAGCTCTAAGCTAGCTCCGGGGAGCTGTTTTGGGCTCCCTATATGGGCCTCGGGCCTCGGGCTTTCTAGGACTTCAAGGCCCATCTTCCAAGTAACTTCCACGTAACTTCCATAATCGATTTTAACCTCTTTTAACTCCCCAAAACCGTGGCCCCCTATGCCTATAAAAGGGAGAGCCATTTGCACTTGATTCCACATTCGTTTTTGCAACAATAAAGCTTTTAGTTCCATTGTATTGACATTGGATAGGCCTTCTTATAAACTTGTTTGCAAAACTCGAAAGACCAGTATAGTTCCTTTGTATTGACAAAGGATAGGCATCCATCTTAGTTTGGTTTTGCATTGACAAAACCTAGGAATACCCTTTCTACAAAGTAAGACAAGTAAGTCTCTTACTTAATCTTTGTAACGTGTAACGTTTTATCCCACTAAGGTATTTGGATATTCCCGGTGTAGGGGAGAATACACTTAGAAGGAAAATTCATTTATGAATGACTCATTACATTATCCAAGTCAACGGTTTTAACATATAACAACCGGTTTATAAGACGTGCAATTGAACTTAACTTCTATTAGAGTTTTGTCTACTCCTTTTCGGAGATTACAAACTCTTGGTTGAGTTTTGTCTACTCCTTTGGAGATTACAAATTCTTGATTGGGTTTTGTCTACTCCTTTGTGGAGATTACAAACCCTTGGTTAATAATTTGTTTTTAGTTCAAGATAATTATATTAACTTGATTGGCAATTGGGAGAACCGTCTACTCACATAAGTGAGACTACGGCCCTTTGGTCTAAAACCGTACACCGAAAGTCCAACAGTCTTCTAAGTGTATTTATTGTTAATTGTTTTGTAGGATTGAATTGATCAATAATGAGTAAGACGTTAATGACAGAAATGACTTCTTGTTTTGGGAATTTGGATAAGTTTGAGGGTGTAGACTTTAGGAGGTGGCAAAAGAAAATGCACTTCCTCTTGACTACACTAAAAGTCGGTTATGTACTCACTATACCTAGACCGGCCGAGCCGGTTGTTGATATGGTGGAGGAGATAGAGGCTGTCCGACGAAGGAGCAAATGGGATAATGATGACTACATATGTCGTGGTCATATTCTCAATGGCATGAATGATGCATTGTTTGATGTCTACCAAAGTGTAGAGTCATCAACATCAATGTGGGATCAACTGGAGTCTAAGTACATGGCGGAGGATGCTTCATCTCGCAAATTCTTAGTCTCGGATTTTAACTCATATAAAATGGTGGACTCAAGGCCGGTAATGGAACAATACAATGAATTGCTCCGGATTCTTGGGAGATTCACTCAACATGCCATGCATATGGATGAGGCCATTGCGGTTTCGTCTATAATGGATAAGCTCCCCCCTTCTTGGAAGGACTTCCGCCATGTGCTAAAGCACAAGAAGGAAGAACTCACGTTGGTGGAACTTGGCTCTCACCTTCAAATTGAACAAGGTCTTAGGGCACAAGAAGGAGGACTCAAGAAGGAGGATAAAACTTCTACTTCCCACGAAGCCAACATGATGGATGGCAAGGGCAAAAGGAAGAGGTTCAAAGGAAAGGACAAAGACAAGGACAAGGGAAATAAGTCCAAGAAGTCCAAGAAGGATAATATTGACAAGAAACCAAAAGGTTCTTGTTGGAAATGTGGCAAGTCTGGCCACTTCAAGCGAGATTGCAAGGTTAAGGACAATGGATCCAAGGGTGGAGGCCAAAGTGGCCAAAACCCCTCAAACCAAGGTGACTCACTTATGAGTCTTGATTCTAACTTTGATATAAATTCTGATTTGAATTATGTGTCATTGACTTTTGAATGTTTGTCCATGCAGGATGATGACCTTGGATGGTGGGTGGACTCGGGTACAACAACTCATGTTTACAAAGATCGGTGTTGGTTCAAGACATACGATGTTGCTAACGATGGAGCACTCATACATATGGGAAACGAGGCTACCACCCCCGTTCTAGGAAGAGGACGGGTTGATCTATACTTCACAAGTGGCAAGACTCTAGTCTTGTCAAATGTACTACATGCACCGGCCATTAGAAAGAATGTGGTTTCTAGTGGTGTACTCAATAGGCTTGGCTTCAAACGAGTCATAGAAGCCAACCGCTATGTATTATCTAGGAGAGGAACATTTGTAGGCTTTGGCCATTGGAACAATAATATGTTTCTTCTCTGTTTATGTAATAAACTTTCTAATACTAATATATTCAAGAATAGTTTGTTTACATTGTCTTCTTCTTCTTCTTCCAACTGTGATTTTGTCAAATGGCATGCACGGCTTGGACATGTTCATTTTAAGTGTATGAATGACATGACTAAGGATGGAATTTTACCTAAACTTGACTTGCCAAAAGACAAGTGTAATACGTGCATGTTGACCAAGATAACAAGACTTTCATTTCCTAGAGTTGAAAGAGAACAATCAATGCTAGGGATTAAAGCATCTAGCTGTGGTTCCAACTCAAGATCTAAAGATAAGCGGACAAAGCTGAGGTTTTTGCAAGGGGAAGGTGTTACTAAAGTGGAATAGATCACCGGGTAAGTCTCACTACTCACTAATACTAAACAGTAACTCCTATTACCGGGTAAGTCTCAAGGAATTAAGATAAAGAACTATAACCTCAAACTAACACACCATCTAAGGGAATAGAATCAACCTTTACCGGGTAAGTCTCAGGCTAACTCACAAAGATGGGATGAAAGCACACTCAAACCCCAATAAAGGATAAACCTTTATTACCTATACTTATGATCTTAGGTAAACAAACTAAGGAATTACCGGGTAAGTCTCATCCTAGGCTTGCATTGAACCAGGAAAGGTGTAATAAGAATAGGATTTGGCAAACACTTAACTCTCAGTTTCGGATCAGATAAGTCACCTCGGTCAAAAGAATTCCACCCCGGCCGAGATGTTCATCGACTGAGCGAGATGCTTAGGGTTAAGGTTAAAGACTCGAACTTTCAGGGTCCTACTATAATTAAGATCATTCTATCATTGTTTTTCCCACAACCTTCAGCCAATCACCCTAGAATCACACAAAGAGATTAGCCACTCATCATCATGAAAGTATCAATCAAATATATGGGAAGAAAGTGAATATTTGAACAAGAAGAATTTAATGAAAAGACTTCAATAACTGAATCAAATATCACAACAAAGCGTTCCTTGGATAGAAATCCAACAAGACAAGACAACAAGGAAGGGAATCTAAGATGATCTTACAAAAACCCTTCAAAAGCTGTAAAAGCTACAATCTTCCTTCTTCAACCTTCAAAAAGGTTCTTCAAATCTCCTAACTGGATGCGGATTTTCGGTGTAAGCGGGCTGTCTAAGCACGATCTTCCGAGTGATAGCGGATGTTCCAACCGTTAGCAGATGTTGTGATCCGAAGATGGTTGAATTGTGGAAAATCCAACCCTTTATATAGGAGAATTATCTTCCAAAGATAAGATATCTTAAAAGATAATTTCCTAATAAAAATATATCTTCTCTCCTAAATTAAATATCTTCCTAAGATAATCTTATAGGAAATATCTTAAAAGATATTTTCCTAATAAAATATATCTTATCTCTAAAATAGATCTCCTAAATATATGATCTATCATATCTTCTTCCTTCCAGGAGCCAAGCCCAAAAATATAAGATCTCTTTCCAAAGATAAAAGATCTCAGCCAAGAATAAAATATTCTCGCCGCGTCCCAGGTGTTCGCCTCGGTCGAGTCGACTTCTCTGGATCACCTCGGTCGAGGTGAATCTGTGGTCAACCGAGGTGAGTCACAACTGAATGTAAAATCTCTCAAATCTGGTCCAAAGTGAATCTTTAATCCATGGCTATGCTTCCTGGATGGTTCCTTATGTTCCTGAATGTAGCTCCAATGACTCCATAGCTCCTTTTGCTCCTTTTTGATGCAAAACGTGCCATTTTACCTACGATTACAACAAAACTAGGTGTATACCTCGATTCCCGCAAAGGTAGATGAAATGGTAACATAATCACATAATATGCACACAAACATGCAGATTATTGAAGATAAAACGTCCAAATAAACCCCAAAATATAGACTATAATTCATGCTATCAGCTCCTAGGCCTAAGGAAGTGATTAGCATGACCTTAGATGAGGAACACCCAAACAAGCATCATAGGATTCAAGATGAATCCAAGCAAGCGTCCCACGGGTTTGACTTGCCAGAGATTGCTCCTATGAGCACTAATTTGTCCCAAAAATCAATTTTTCAAGTGTTCTTGGTTGAAGGGTCAAGGGATAATAAAATGGATCGTCACTCTTACTTTCATATAGATGAGGATCCAAAGACATTTGACGAGGCCATGAAGTCTCAAGATGTTGCCTTCTGGAAGGAAGCAATCCAAGAGGAGATGGACTCCATTATGGGTAACCATACATGAGAGTTAACCAACCTTCCTTCCGGTTGCAAACCTTTGGGATGCAAATGGATCTTCAAGAGGAAGATGAAAGTTGACGGTTCCATTGACAAGTTTAAAGCACGCTTGGTCATCCAAGGCTTTAGACAAAGGGAAGGTGTCGATTACTTTGACACATATGCTCCGGTGGCTAGGATTACAACCATTAGGTTATTAATAGCTATGACGGCTATACATAATCTAGTGATTCATCAAATGGATGTCAAGACAACATTCCTTAATGGTGATCTAGATGAGGAAGTGTATATGAGATAACCTGAAGAGTTTGTTTTAAAAGGACAAGAGCACAAAGTGTGTCACTTGGTCAAATCCTTGTATGGACTAAAGCAAGCTCCAAAAAAATGGCATCAAAAGTTTGATGATGTCGTATTGTCAAATGGATTTAAGATAAATCAAGCTGACAAGTGTGTCTATAGTAAGTTTGATCATACCGGTCAAGGTGTGATCATATGCTTATATGTTGATGACATGTTGATCTTTGGAACAAACCAAAGACAAGTAGATCTCACTAAGGATTTCTTGTCCACTAAGTTTTCTATGAAAGACTTAGGTGAGGCGGATGTGATTCTAGGCATAAGAATCAAACGTGATGCTAAAGGCTTAAGCCTCACACAATCACACTACATTGAGAAGATTTTCAAACGCTTCCAATGTGATAAAAGTTCAACTGTTAGTACTCCTATGGACTCAAGTGAAAAATTGATGCCCAACCAAGGATCAGGTGTCTCTCAACTTGAGTATGCACAAGTAATAGGATGTTGCATGTATGCAATGACTAGCACTAGGACAGATATTGCTTTCGCTATTGGTAAATTGAGTAGGTACACAAGTTGTCCTAGCTCACAACATTGGAAGGCACTAAGGCGTGTGCTTAGGTACCTCAAGGGGACCAGGGGTTTTGTCATCTTGTACACTAAGTATCCTTCAGTGATAGAAGGCTACTCGGATTCGTCATGGATCACTAATCTAGATGATCACTCATCCACCACATGATGGGTTTTCTTGTTAGGTGGTGGTGCCATTTCGTGGGCTTCAAAGAAGCAAACATGCATCACAACCTCGACCATGGAGTCCGAGTTTATGGCACTTGCCGCTGCCGGTAAGGAAGCTGAGTGGCTAAGAAATTTGGTTCTAGAAATTCCTCTATGGCCAAAACCGGTTTCTCCTATCTCAATTCATTGTGATAGTGCAACTACGTTGGCTAAAGCTTATAGCGAAACGTACAATGGAAAATCAAGACATCTTGGTGTGAGACATAGCTCGGTTAGAGAGCTCATAACTCACGGTATAATATCGGTCGATTTTGTGAGAACACACAATAATCTAGCCGATCACTTAACCAAGAGCTTGGCTAGGGACTTAGTTCAAAAGTCAGCCAAGGGGATGGGGTTAACGACCTAAATTGAAAACGATTTGTCATGGGACACCTAATTCGCCTATGGCTTGATGCCTTAGCCGAATTCAATGAGGAAAGCCCATTCCAAGAAGTTGTGAGCATAAAATGTCCATCCAAGGTAATGCTCTATGCCTATATAATATGTATAGTTTTAAATATGTAATTTCTTAACAACCACTAGTACAAATACCCCCCATAGACCCCGGTTATTTTGTACATGGGAACCCGGTTAAGGAAGCGTGGTTAACGGGAGCGAGGTCCGACAGTTCGCACCCCGGTAAATGTCACCGAGTTAAAATTTTCGGACCCCGGTTTTTTAATAACCGGGGTAAAAGTCGGACCCCGGTTATTTAAAATAACCGGGGTATTTTTCGGACCCCGGTTTTTGTATAATAACCGTGGTCCGAAAAATACCACGGTTATTTTATAATAACCGGGGTAATTTTCGGACCCCGGTTATTATAAATAACCGTGGTATTTTTCAGAACTCAGTTTTTATATTAACCGGGGTATTTTTCTACCGGTTTTAAAATTTCAAAAACTTCCCCGGTTTGTACATTAAACTGTAATTTATTATTTTTAATATGAAATTAGGTAATTTTGCACCTGCTTAAATTACACAATACGTATTGTACGTAACCGAAATTATTCATCAGAAAATAAATAATATTAAGCTAAAATGCTTAAGCAAAATTATGGTGTAATTGATATTCCAATTATATAATCCGAAAGTAACATCAAAAAATTAACCAAATTTCTATCGTTCTTCGTTCCGAAAGTAGCTTATGTATATTCACAAAAGATAACAAACACTTTTTACTAATTATCTCGACATGGAAAACTAAGCTAGACAAGTCAATGTCGATGCATTCTTGAATGAGAGGCTCCACAAACTCGACTCATCTAGTTCATGAAGATGGTCTTTGTCGATCACACTCTTCTGCAATTTTCATACAGGCATAAGCTAGACAAGTCAGTAAGAAGTAAGAAGTCTGCACAGGTTGTGCATCTGTATCCAAGCTGCCACTTGAAAATCCCTACACAAGCATTATCGTCAGTGCCAAAGCCCACAGGAAAAAAACCCATTTTTAAAACAAGGTGGAGCTTACAAAGACTTAACATTTACCTGATAACCACTGTCAAAGAATGGAAACAGTCCCTTTGACCTGATCAACTGCCTTATTTGTTCCCATTGTTCATGAGTAGGGGCAACGCCAGTTCCGTTGTGAGCACATGCATGGAGAAGAACTATTGCTCCAGAAGGAGCAGCTTCAAAATCCTCTAAGAGACCTGTTCTCACAAGAAATCACAAATCATCAATTGATAGATCAAACACAAATAAATATACCCTAACAAATAACTAGGAACAAAACAATTAGCAAACATAGGTATAAACAAGTGAAAATCTTAGGATGGTTTCCCCAAGTAGGTTGAGGAATGTATATCAACCACGGGAGTACAAAGGAAGAATTTATGAAAGTCAACAAAGAAAACTTGCAATGATGGAAAAAGATGGTTACAAACTTGCCGACTAATGTCAAAGATACTACACAAACAAGAGTCAAATCTTTAACCCCGATCCTCAATGATCAAGTGCCAGATATGCCTTGGGCAGTAGCAACTCTATTTTCCAAAATTGCAGGGTTGCAACAAGCAACAAATACAAATAATGGTAAAGCTAAGTAACACATGAGTTTCACCACCACCACCACACATGAAGTGAAACAAAAATCTAGCAGATTCACAAGGACACCTCAATGAATTAAACAATAAAAAAAAAGTCTAATATGTATACACCATATAGAAAACCAGGATATAGGAAGTCTGTCGTTAGATTTACATTAGTAACACCGGAAAATCGAGGGCTTCGATGCTCTTGATAAATGGCAAATACTGCTGTGGATATCCAGGAGAGAAGTAATATATGTTGAGAATTGAGAAAGGATGGGTATATTGAAATATACCTGTCAACACCAAGAATGAGCTTTGCAGACAATTTGTTGAACTCTGCAAGCCCAAGAATGGGAAGATACTCCTTGACACGAGACCTAAGTCATATACAAAGTGATTATAAGTAGCTATTCTCACAAACATGATTCAACATCAACCAATTTACTATATACTTACGGATCATTCACCAAAAGTTGCTCAGCCTTTTTGACCACATTCAAATCCAGAGGTTTTCCCTCCTGTCATACAAAGTATACACCAACTAGGTCAATATTTTTGCACTCCAATGATTGAAATAACAAATTGAGTTGACTAAGCATACCTCAGTTCGATAAGCACCCACACCCAAATTGAGTTTGAGAGGTTTTCTTTCCTGTCATATAAGTTGCATACATGCAAATTTTTTCACAGTTAGCATCACCTAAAGAATATGATAGACTGCAAGTTTACCAAAGCTTCCATTTTACAGAACGTATGACTGAATGCATCTTATAGGAGTTGTGGAATGCATTTAATGGAAAAGATTACCAACTGATTTCCTTGCAAATACGGACAAGCAGTCATAGACATACTATGATCTTTGCATGTGAAAGTGTAACAAGTACCTCCAGCTTCAAAGACGGCTGCTCCAGTTTCTCAAGGTTCTTCGAGTGTAGTGTCTTTCAAGAATCCCCATCATACTTAAGAAAGAAGAGATTGTGAGAATCAATTGATATCTACTAATAAAATCAATGTGTAATCACTGGAAATTTAGTGAAAGTGATATGCAATCATCACAACGTGAACATACATATTTTTGAGTTATTAAGAATGATTGTAATCTCATTTGTTATTCGAAGCAATCATCAAGTTTCGGTCGGGTGTTGGTTCATACAAAAGTAGGCTTATGTCACCGGCTAAATTAATAGCAACCTTTCAAAGGACGTATATAATATCGATATGGAAAGAATGACCAAAATTTCAGTATGGAATTGTATTTGGCATTGTGAACACCATAATGCTACCACTCTCTGACTGACAAACAAACAAAATTGAGGATGAGATTGCTTGCAGTATTAGAGTGTTTTAAAGAACAAACAAAAATGATAATGCTTAACATCCATGTTTATAGTTCTACATGCAAACTTTTAAAAAAAATTTAATCAGCTTTGTGAACCAAATTAAGACGTGAAGTCACCGACAAAATAGCCTCATTGTCACACCATGAAGTAGTGCAAGTTATTGATAAACCATGTTACATGAAAATAGACACAGACAAGGAACACAAACACACACACAAGACAATGATGCCACATCATAATCTTCCAATGGAAATTGATATATATTCACTAAAACTGACGCTCAAGATCTGCTAAAAACATTTTATATCAGATAGCATATCTCTTACTGAACAAAAATAAACTAAAGTAGTTGACTTTTTATTTTTTTGAGCTAGTTGAAAATAGGGGCCTAGGCTTTCCGGCAAACTAGTTGACCAAACTATTTAAAAACAACATGCATTTTTTTTACAACTTAAAAATGCATGTTGATAGGACTAGACTACTACTTTTCATGTAGAGTATAACTGAAAACATAAAAATAAGTCAAAATACATTTGGCACTAGGTAGGGTTTATATCTTATAATATATAATAGGTAAAAAAAATCAAATAAACAAACCAAAATACTTAAGGTTTTAGACATATGCTTGACTGTAGAAGATTTTGGATCAGTAGACAAACTTGTAGTACACGGATGAAAGACAACAACAGTGGACATGAGGGAAGAAACGTATATAGCTTGGGAGCATAAAAAATCACCTATAACTTTATAAATCATGGAAAAAAGGATAAAACTAATCAAAACAAAAAAAATTAAAAATTCAAGATTTATGAATAATTCTATCTTCATTCCCTTGTAACAATTTTCTTTTTCCTGTCAATGGTGCAGCTGAAGAGGCACTACTTGAAAAGCTGAAGTTTAATCCTTTCAGTGATTCTGGAAGATGCTTGGATGGGAAACTGGCCAAAAATCTGCCTACACTCATGTCTATCACAGTGCCTAGGGAGAAGCAGGCTGTTGAAACTAGTGCAAGTGTTCAATCTATTGGCTCTAGTTCATAGAGCACAAACCACCAGGCACATAAAAAAAACTGGTTTTTGGCTCCAAAACAAATAGTGAACGAATGAAAAATCAAAAGGTATTGGGTGATTTACTTGGCTAGTGATTAAAAGAAACTGATACAGAGTTTTGTGTTTATTTGTTAAAAATGTTTAACTACGATTAACCGTGTCATTAACATTATTAAATTTGGTAGGCACGTACTTGCCAAGGAAACAAAACAAGAGGTAGAGAAGAAAGAAGAGCTGAGATTGATGTTTCTGAGGGTTCAGTATTCACTATTTAGGCAGCAGTATCATTATGTTAAATTGAAGTACATGTATAAAGTTTGGTATATATTTTGAAGGACAGATAAGCAAAACAGGGAGAAATGGAGAAAAATACAAAACAAATAAGGATAAAGATGCAATCAGAAGCTGCGGTTAATCGATTTTGAAGGACAAGTATAAAGATTAGTACAGATTACTTGAACATAAACAATTCAGACTCAAGAATATTGGTAAGAGCCTAACCTTGATCGAATTTGAAGGACGAACGAAATAGGGAGAGATGGAGAATCGCCCGCCGCTCGCCGATAAGGGTTTGACAGTTAAGGTGGAGAATCGCACGTTGCTCACCACCGCTCGCCGTTGCTCCCTCCTGCTTGCAGTCGCCATTTGCCATTCGCCGCTCGCATCTGATTAGGGCAGGGAACTTTCCAATTCGTTAGGGTAGTTTTTTTAAAATATAAACGACGTCGTTGCTGTAGACGTTTTTTTAGCACGGTTATTTAAAAAATCGGGGTCCGAGATCGTAATGTCACTACGGTAAATTATATAACCGGGGTCCGAAATTTTTATACTCCGGTTAATTCATTTAACCGGGGTCCGAAATTAAAAAAAAAAATTAAAAATCATATGTCCGCGGTTATACTTACAACCGGGGTCCGAATATATTATTGATCACGGTTCTTTCAAACCGCTCCAACATAAGCGAGGTCTAGGAGGGGTATTTGTACTAGTGAACTCTTTTGAAAAATTGCAATTATTGGTGCAAGATCAAAAGAGAGTTGGCTACGTGAACGTGAAGTGTCAAGGCTTCTTCAAGGGAGTAGATGGTTGACTCGCCTATATGTTCATTAAAGGATTAGGACACAATAGCCTTTAAATGTGTCATTTATTTGTAAAGGAAATGTAAATTTCGTGTATGTTGCCTTCATGTACTTAAGCAAGTTAAGTGGTTCAATCCATTAGGACACCACAATTCTTTAGTGCAGAATGTGTAATTATACTAATTCAATAAATTCAATCGAAAGATATTTATAATTATGCGAATATTTTGTTTGGATGTATGTCTATTAAAAGTTTCTTGACTTTGCTCAAATGGCGGAGGAATGTTGGAGATTTGGGCTAAGTCTTCATTGTAACCGTTGAGCTTGTCTTAAGACAAGGTGCAATGAGTTGTTCACATGTGTGTCACTATGGTCCGGGTTGCGGGAGGCAAGACAAGTGACCGGCACTAAGAACAACTAGAATTATAAGGGGAGTCGAATCAAAGCAAGGTGATTCACGACAAGGTCAACTTGTGCTAGCTTTTAGAAGGCCGACGTTTGGGGCTTTTTAGCCACATTTTATCGGCACACCTTTGGTTCTTAGGCCTTATATTGGCTAAAGAATGTGGTTAAAAATTGGGAGCAATCCAAGCTCAAATGCTTAGTGAATGTCAATGAAGCAGCTAGTGAGCTTCTTAAGGAGCTACACTAACTTCAGCTAAGATGTTGAGTGTTTGAGGATCTTGGAGCTTACCCTAGCTATATTAAAGTGAATGAGGCTCATTGGAAGTGTTTGAACCAAGAAAAATAAGCTAGCTCCGGGGAGCGGTTTTGGGCTCCCTATGTGGGCCTCGGGCCTCGGGCTTTCTAGGGCTTCAAGGCCCATCTTGCAAGTAACTTCCACGTAACTTCCATAACCGATTTTAACCTCTTTTAACTCCCCAAAACCGTGGCCCCCTATGCCTATAAAAGGGAGAGCCATTTGCACTTGATTCCACATTCGTTTTTGCAACAATAAAGCTTTTAGTTCCATTGTATTGGCATTGGATAGGCCTTCTTATAAGCTTGTTTGCAAAAACTCGAAAGACCAGTATAGTTCCTTTGTATTGACAAAGGATAGGCATCCATCTTAATTTGGTTTTGTATTGACAAAACCTAGGAATACCCTTTCTACAAAGTAAGACAAATAAGTCTCTTACTTAGTCTTTGTAACGTGTAACGTTTTATCCCACTAAGGTATTTGGATATTCCCGGTGTAGGGGAGAATACACTTAGAAGGAAAATTCATTTATGAATGACTCATTACATTATCCAAGTCAATGGTTTTAACATATAACAACCGGTTTATAAGACGTGCAATTGAACTTAACTTCTATTAGAGTTTTGTCTACTCCTTTTCGGAGATTACAAACTCTTGGTTGAGTTTTGTCTACTTCTTTGGAGATTACAAATTCTTGATTGGGTATTGTCTACTCCTTTGTGGAGATTAAAAACTCTTGGTTAATAATTTGTTTTTAGTTCAAGATAATTATATTAAATTGATTGGCAATTGGGATAACCGTCTACTCACATAAGTGAGACTACGACCCTTTGGTCTAAAACCGGACACCGAAAGTCCAACAGCATATTGTATCTATTTTGGCCGCATTTTAATCTCCCGGAGTTCAAAAAAACAGGATACAGTGACCCGCTCATCTACTGAGGTAGAATATCGGGCTGTAGCTCATGCAACCTGTGAATTATTGTGGATACAATCCCTTTTGTCCACTCTCAAAATTCCTTTGCAACACAAACCGACTCTATGGTGTGATAATCTTGTTGCTACCTACTTAGCTGTTAATCCTGTGCTCATCCACAAAATGAAACATCTTGCCCTGGACTACCACTTTGTTCGCCAAAAAGTTCATAACAACTCCCTTTAATATTTCCTTCATATCCTCCAGGGACTTGATTGCTATCTGCTCACTAAGGCTCTATCCTCACAACGTTTTCATCAAATACGCTCCCAATTATGCCTCACATCCTTGGGCGCGATGGAGGATGCTGGAATACATAAGGAATGATCCTCACCCTAATTCTAGAATACCCTCACCCTAATTCCAGAATATTCAAGAATGATTAACTGTCACTATAGACATGTCCATCTCTATATAATGCCTTGTATTTGTAAAATTGATATCAATGAAAATTATGGGAATCTTTTATAACAGAACTTATGTATGCAATGTAGCAGCAGTAATCGAGGACACATACCCGACTACAGAAAGGCAACCAGTTTCGCCGGCGATCGGAGCAGAGAAGGAGGCACCTGGCTCGAGTATTTCACTAAAAAAATGGCCTTTTCGTACCCTGGGTGACGGAGTAATGGAAGAGAGATAAATATGTCAACGATGGGGTCGAATGGAGGCTACTGAGTACAAAGAAATGAAGAACACACTCACCTGTGGTGAGAAGGAAGGAAGGAAGGTGCGTCGACGAACAAGGAGGTCGGCTAGTCGAGCGTGACTGGAGACCAGGGCAAGCTCGTTACTGCATGAAACGCATGGCCATGAAGAAGACAAGGTCGGAAGAAGGCGTACCTGCGCTGTCGACGAAACGGGATGAAGACGAAGTGTAGTCGAGGTTGAAGGATAGCCGTCGGTTCTCTCGCTTGGCCCGACGACTTCCGATCCTTTGGCGATGCGTGGCCTGCGTACAGGTATCGGGAGGACTGGTGCTCAGCACTGGGTTGGAGGTTGTCTCTTGCTCACGGAGGAGAAAACGATCTGGACGCTAGTTGTGACGGTCGTCCACGGCTATGATCCATATGAAAGGCGTTACACGATCTGGGAGTGAGTTCTGCGTGTAGGGGAGAGTATCATCCAACAGAGGTTTCGAACGAGAAAGATCCGGGTTGTCGAGATACGGCATGTGAGAATGAAATTGGCAAGGAAAGGGGTTGTGGCTTCTAACTGTCATTGGGCCGGCTGGGAAGAAGAGAAGAGATGGGCCTGATGGGCTGTATAGTTGTTGGCATGGGTTTGTCACAAGGTGTCAAAAGGCATATGTCTCCTAGCCTTGCAAGAGAAGGATTTTTTTTTTTTAATTAATTTTATGTGAGAGATAAGGTAACATAAAATCATAGAATTTGTATAAATTCATAAAGTTTGGTGTTGACTCGAAAATACCAGAAATTAAGTTTCTAGGTATTACAACATCTCCACCATGGGATGAAAATTCAGATGAGTCATCCAAACTTCTTCGAATCTAAAAAGTCGTCTCTCAACCCTGCAACAAATACTCAGATCAAGAGATACAAAAAGAGGAGAGTGATTAGAAGAGAATCTTGCTAGATGTCTGACTTTTGCGTTAGTCCATTTTATCCGTCCCGCATAATTCATAAACACTCTATCAAGTCTCTTTAGAATATTCTTTTTTGTCGTTTTTCCATCATCCCATGTGAAATCCGCACCCTGTAGCGCAAATAAATGAGCCCATGATTCATAACAACCTCATTGAAAACATTAGAATCTTCATGGAGTTTCCTTGACCGTCCTTGTCTCTCATGGAGAAACCGAAAATTGAAATCACCTCCAACTATTAGAGGTTCAGTAATAGTGGTAATCTCCATATCCATATCTCTTAAAAAAGATCTCCTTCTCATATGATTAGGTGGAGCATAAACAATGATCAACATGTACGCATTACTGCCTGCGGTAACTCTAGCATGAATAAACTACTTAGTATTGTTAATGATATTAACATTCAGCGTATCTTCTTTCCACAACCTTAAACCTCTTTCAAAGCCGTCCGCCTCAACCCGGAAACACCCACATCATAACCGAGTCTATCGTAGATGGTCTTAGCCCTCGCTCTAGACGTTCTAGGTTCAAAAATCGTGAGAATATCTACCTAATGAAAATTACACAATTACTTGATGACTCGTCGAAACCCGCTCTTGCAAGCTCCGAACACATCCCAAAGAAGAAACTAAAAGAGGAATAGACAAGACAAGAAAAGAGCATCTAGGACGAGCCATTACCGGTATTGTCTAGTTGCTCCGCTGCTGTAGCACTACCCCCATCTCTTCATCCATACTTTCCTGGTTAGCTCCAGATTGGCTGGGCATAGTGAAATCCTTAGCAATATCCAATGCATGGATACTTTGAACATGACTTGGTGCTTCCATTATGAGCCCATCCGAAGTAGTACAAAGAGTTTTTTTAGGTTGAGTTTATGATACTTGTACCACCCGTGGTCTTATTGACATTGCCGACACCACAAGGAGCGTTGACTGTGCGCTTATCAACTATAACCTTTATCTTGGTGTTGGTGTTTTATCGATCCTGGTGCAATACTACTTTCCACCGCTTTCTTAACTCTCAATGCGGCTCTCCTAGTATCGTTCTTAACCTTATTACGAAGTTTCTTCTTTTCTTCTCCTCCCTTAGTTGTCGCCTTACTTTGCTACTATCGTTTGACTTGTGGGAGTCCTTTGGCACCAGCATATTCTCTGTAGCAATAGGGATTTGTTCTCTCATTGGGCTCTTCACAATCCTTCTAGTGCTAGTCGAAGCCCCATCATCTATTCTCAAATGGGCCTGTGTAATTTTGCCTACCTGTTGTGACCCATTAACAACAACATTTCCTTTATCCGGAATCATGATATTCTTGCCTAAGGCAGTCCTTCCTTGGTCAAGTAAATTCTGATTCGTTACTAGGGTAACATTTATTCCAAATTTAGACTCGGTGATCTTCTTTCCTTTAACAAAGCTTTTGCGTCTTGCCACTAGCATCCAGGGTCCATACCCGGGATTGTCTGTGACCATCGCCGGCATTAGAACATAGGGGGTAGGTTCACTTTGAATGTTTCTAATGTTCAAAGCTTCATGTATATTTTCCACTAGCTTAGTAGGATCATTCGTTTGTTGTTTGGTACTCTCCATGGACTCACAGTGTGAAGCATAATGACCATATCTACCACACTTAAATAGATAAAGTTCAAGCCTTCGTATGCTGGAGATTTGGGCTAAGTCTTCATTGTAACCGTTGAGCTTGTCTTGAGACAAGGTGCAATGAGTTGTTCATATGTGTGTCACTATGGTCCGGGTTGCGGGAGGCAAGACAAGTGACCGGCACTAAGAACAACTAGAATTATAATGGGAGTCGAATCAAAGCAAGGTGATTCACGACAAGGTCAACTTGTGCTAGCTTTTAGAAGGCCGACGTTTGGTGCTTTTTAGCCACATTTTATCGGCACACCTTTGGTTCTTAGGCCTTATATTGGCTAAAGAATATGTGGTTAAAAATTGGGAGCAATCCAAGCTCAAATGGTTAGTGAATGTCAATGAAGCAGCTAGTGAGCTTCTTAAGGAGCTACACTAGCTTGAGCTAAGATATTGAGTGTTTGAGGATCTTGGAGCTTACCCTAGCTATATTAAAGTGAATGAAGCTCATTGGAAGTGTTTGGGCCAAGAAAAATAAGCTAGCTCTAAGCTAGCTCCGGGGAGCGGTTTTGGGCTCCATATGTGGGCCTCGGGCCTCGGGCTTTCTAGGGCTTCAAGGCCCATCTTCCAAGTAACTTCCACGTAACTTCCATAACCGATTTTAACCTCTTTTAAATCCCCAAAACCGTGCCCCCCCTATGCCTATAAAAGGGAGAGCCATTTGCACTTGATTCCACATTCGTTTTTGCAACAATAAAGCTTTTAGTTCCATTGTATTGACATTGGATAGGCCTTCTTATAAGCTTGTTTGCAAAACTCGAAAGACCAGTATAGTTCCTTTGTATTGACAAAGGATAGGCATCCATCTTAGTTTGGTTTTGTATTGACAAAACCTAGGAATACCCTTTCTACAAAGTAAGACAAGTAAGTCTCTTACTTAGTCTTTGTAACGTGTAACGTTTTATCCCACTAAGGTATTTGGATATTCCCGGTGTAGGGGAGAATACACTTAGAAGGAAAATTCATTTATGGATGACTCATTATATTATCCAAGTCAATGGTTTTAACATATAACAACCGGTTTACAAGACGTGCAATTGAACTTAACTTCTATTAGAGTTTTGTCTACTCCTTTACGGAGATTACAAACTCTTGGTTGAGTTTTGTCTACTCCTTTGGAGATTACAAACTCTTGATTGGGTTTTGTCTACTTCTTTGTTGAGATTACAAACCCTTGGTTAATACTTCTTTTCTAGTTCAAGATAATTATATTAAATTGATTGGCAATTGGGAGAACCGTCTACTCACATAAGTGAGACTACGGCCCTTTGGTCTAAAACCGGACACCGAAAATCCAACATCGTATACAATAGAACACCTTGTTCCATGGATGAAGATGGCTTTTTTCAGCGGTCTACTTAAATCTATTTCCACACAAACCCTAATGAATCTTCCTCTACTAAAGTATAAAGTTTTTGAATCAATGTTGATCGGTAATCCGGATCCCTCCGCCATGCTCCAAATAATAACTTCATGGTACCATTGAACCGGAACTCCCACGATTCTGACCCATACAGGTGTGGATGTAATGGGGTTGGATGTGACAAAATCCGGAGTCCACTTTTTCATGATTAAGCATCTCCCAAAAAATGACCACGGACCTCCAGTCAAGATCATCATAAGCTCGTTTTCATTGTTAAATCTTGGGAGAAAATCGTTGTTATGTAGATCAATAAGTTGCACATTCTCTACACACTTCCAAAATTCCTTAATCTTCTTCTCCATAACTGGGAATGCCACCAGAAATCCTAATACCTGAAGACTATAGAGTTTTGCCATCTGCCTAAGATCCTTTTTAACTTGTCTATTTCAATAACAAGATCACCTCATCACCAAAAGGAAACTTCATGATAACCCTTCCGTTCAGCGAATCTCTGTTGATCTTATCACTCTTGACAATGCTGCTTTAGACTCCACCGGTGACTTCAATCCAAGGCCTAAATGGAGATTTGTTTGTCAAAGTTCCACCTATCTCTAGAGGGATAATCAGAACACTCCCTACTGGTGCTTGTATTGAATTTGAAGCCCCCAACGTCTGTTTCGGGAATCTCTTCCTGCAGGATAATCTTCTCTAAGCATGGTGACTTTGGATCAGTAGAGGCCACACATCCCTCAAGATCCTTAGTTAGGCTTGCATTCACCGTAACAATGGTTTCAGTCTGCCTAGGAATATTCGATTCAATCATGCAAGTATCCCCCAAAACCATCACACTCCCCTCAACCATAACGGCGTTTGCCGCCGGAGGGACAACCTCCTCCATAGTTGGCGATAAAAGCTCGATAAACACCGTACCTAGTCTTTTGGCTACTAGCGAAAAAAAGATAGTGTTTTCAGGGCCTTCTTTTGTGCCATCATGCATGCCAACATACAATTTTTCTCCCTCATTGCAATGTTTGACATATCTGCACCCGATGCTTGGCTTGCTTACGTAAGCAGTGTTTGATCATGCTCAAATTAAGAGCCAACCGTTGTCCATCTATACTTTGGAAAACTGAACGGATAAGTTCGACTCTACTAACATAGGTGTTGTAATTCTAAATCTTGTATTGAGTCATTTAGCAAAAGACTTTGAGTAAATCTAGCAAAACTACACTTAGATTATGGTAGAGTTATGTAACTAGGAGTCGTATAAAAGTTTGCCATGTGATGTATCTATATACCTACAAGGAGCTAATGGTGCTACTTAGGAAACTAAGTTTGGTATCATTTGATGACTAGTATGGTGTTAGATTATAACATAAGGTGAACCTTTCTATGATTAGAAGATATTGAGTTGTAAGGGTGTATGTGATCAGTGCATATATCCTGCATGTGATAAATGGGCTTGAAGGCCCACTATCTCCTTGATCCAGTTTTGAGGATGGATGTGCATTTGTTGGGCCGATCACTTAAAGGCTGAAGAAGTGCTTTAAGGTTATAAAGCGTGTTGCTGAAACTCGTTGTTTAACCTTAATACAGCTCTTGGTATATAAGCATCCTGATGAAGCTCCTCAGTTAGAGAGTTGCAGGCTTGTGAAAGTTGGCTCATGACAGATAGAGAGATTAGGGGAAAAGAGAGAAGAAGATCAAGTCATCCAAATCTTGCTTTGAGCAAGAAGGATCCGAACATAGAAGAAGAAGCAAAAGGAAATCTAAGAGATCGGTTATCTCTTGGAACTCTTCTCACCATCACTTCGTTGGCTTGTGATTTCTACGAAGATCAATCTCAAATCTTCGCTTTCGTGCCTTTGAGGGGACTTTTCTTATCCTTGCTTCTCTTATCTCCTTAAGTCTTTCTAGTCATACTCTTTGCCAGATCTGTGTAGTGCTAGTATCTTGAGTCCTTTGCTTGTAACCTGTTCTTGGATTCCTAGTGAAAAATGGGATCGGATCTCCCCTCTTGAGGTCCCGCAGAGTAGGGGTAAATTCTTACCACCGAACTGTGTTACCAAGTGATTGTGTTCATCTTGTTTGTGTTTCTTTAGTCGGTTCTTCGACTGAGGAGTTTGAAAACCTTTAAGAACGTTTTACAAAGTGTTATCAGAGCAACCATTTTTTGGAAAAACGTCTTCTCTCTTGGTTTTCTTTGTGTTCTTGAAAACCCCTAATTCTTAGGTTTACAGTTTCGTTGTTGGTCTTTCTTTTCTTCGGATCTGTCTATTCTTCCGCTTATTGTATTAACCTTGTGTGGTTGATTTGTGCGTCTATCTGTTGTGTGTCCCCTTACTTTTGCATACATCTCTAGAGTTATACAAATCTGCTTCTGTCTGTTTCCATATCTCCTTACAAAAGATACCCTAGAACTTATTTAATGCTTGTTTTTTTGTTTTTGTCTTTATAGGTAAAATGACAGAAAACAGCATTAGGTTGAAGCCATTTGACGGAGTCTCTGACTTTGTAATGTGGCAGGTCAAGATGAAGGCCATATTGACCAAGGAAAAATGTTGGAGGGCAATCACATGAGATTACCTAGCTGAAACGTCCTCAGCTAGAAAAATGGAAATGGAAGAACAAGCTCACGCAGAGATTATGATAAGGTTAACTGACGACGTGGCTCGTCAGGTAGTAAGTATCTTTACTGCTAAACCCTTGTGGGATACTCTAGAAAAGCAATACAAGAAATCTCTGCCATCTCGCATATCTACTTTGCATAGGCTGTTTACTTTCAAGATGGATGTGAACTTGACCTTAAATGACAATCTAGATAAATTTCTTAAAATGGAAATGGATTTAGAGAGATGTGATGACACCATAAAAGATACCCACCTTGCTGTGATTTTGCTTGGTTCTCTTCCCTCTCAGTTTGACACTTTCAAAGATGTGATTCAATACAGTATTGAAACTTTAACCAAAGCTAAGATAATTGAATCTATCTCAGATAAAAATGAATCTATGAAAGTTTTTAAGACTAGATCTACTGAGAAAAAGTCTGAAGCCAAATGTGAGGTTCTTATGACTAAATGGAAGTCTAAAAAGAATAACAAGCAAAACAAGAAGGATAAAAGAGATGATAATCATGATAAATCCACTAGTAATGATCCTGATAAGAAAAACAAAAAATGTTTTTACTATCAAAAGATTGGTCACTATATAAATGAATTTAGAAAGAAAAAGAAGGATGAAACTACTAAAAATTCAGAAAATAATGTGTCTCTTTTTGAAAGAATGCAAAGCCAATACTCGAGTAAATTGCTTATGTGTGATGTTCCCTTTACTTGCAAACCTGATGAATGCATTCTTGATTCTGGTTGCACTATGCATGCTTGCACTAATAAATCTGTGTTCTGTACTTTAGAAAAAATTAGTGGTGGTGAAGTCATGTTAGGTGACAATACTGCTCTATAGATTAAAGGAATAGGTAATATACCTATGTGCATGTATGATGGTAAAATTAGAGTCGTTCAAAATGTTAGATGGGTTCCTAGACTTAGGAGAAATTTGTTATCTGAGTCTGTTTTTGATGATTTGGGTTGTCAAATTAACACTAATAATGGTATAAGAGAAGTTGTCAAGAATGGTCTTACTCTTATTAGGAGTTCTAAGAAGGGTGGTTTATACTATGTTAATCAATCACCTGAATTAAATCTCACCAAAGTTAATGTTGATAGCAACTCAGATAAATCTGAAACTTGGCATAACAGACTAGGTCACATAGGAAATACAGGGCTCTACAATCTGTATAAACAAGGCATAATCGATGAAAAACCTTCCAACTTAAGTTTTTGTGAAAATTGTGTTTTTGGAAAGAAAAATAAACATAGTTTTAATAAATCCTCTTATAAATCTAATAAACCCTTAGAATATATTCATCCTGACCTATGGGAACCTGCACAAGTTGAAACTGTAGGCGGAAAAAGATATTTTATATCTTTCATAGATCACTTTTCTAGGAAAGTATGGGTTTATCTCTTGAAAACTAAAGATGAGGTTTTTAATGTTTTCAAAGACTGAAAGAATTTTGTGAAAAATGAAATGGATTTAAAAATCAAGTGCCTTAAAACAGGTAATGGTTTGGAGTTTTGTAATACTCCTTTCAATAATTTTTGCAAATTAAATGGGATTAAAAGACACTTAACTGTCCTTGGGACACCTCAACAAAATGGTACAGATGAGAGAATGAATAGAACTCTCTTAGAAAAATCTAGATGTATGCTCATTAGTGCTGGTATGAAACATAGTTTATGGGGGGAAGTTGTGGTCACCTCAGCCTACTTAATAAATAGGTCACCATCATCTGTCATAGATTTTAAAACCCCTCAATAATTATGGACTGGAAGGAAACCCAACATTGCTCATTTAAAGCCCTTTGGATGCATTGCATATTCCCATATTTTTCAAGGGAAGTTGCATCCAAGAACACAAAAATGTGTGATGCTTGGTTATCATGAAGGTGTTAAAGGATACAAACTTCTCCTAATTCAACCACATGGCTATAAAGTTATAACATCTAGAAATGTTACCTTTAATGAGGAAGAATTCTTTTTCGAAACAATTAAATCTAAAACTGTTGAGTCTAGATCTAATTCTGAAACTGAATCTGAAAGTTACAATACACCTCATTTCTACACTAATAATGATCAAAATAATAACAACCAAGATTTAGATGAGGAGTTTGATATAGGATATTATCAATCTCCTAGCTCTAGTGAAGATCCTAATGTGGATTTAAATAACACTCAGCCTAGTAATACTGAGGTTGTTAGTGATAGGGACACTGCTTCAAGTAGTGAAAACACCACTACTACAAAAAGGGGATTATAGTCCGGGCGTTTGAAAGAATATACTCCGGACGCCCACCGTGTTAAAGGTTAGGGCGATATTTGGTCCACCAACTTTATACCCCGGGCGTTTGTTAAAACAAATCCGGGTTATGTTTTCTCCTTTGATTTTGGTACAAACGATGCCAACCGGGATATATTCTATCAAATAACCCGGCAAACTTGGACCTGGGGTATTAGATAATGTCACATAACCGGATACGGACCGGGTTATTTGATGCCGTTTATTTTAATAATAAATAACCGGATATTGGGAAGCGGGTTATCTGAAACCAACAAATAACCCGGAGGGTAGGATCCGGGTTATTTGACTATGTCCGGATTCGTGTTATTAGGTAAAAATTTATTACGAGACCGTTGTAAAGAATTCAACCCGGATTTGATGTCCGGATTCTGTACATATTTCATGGCTTTCACAAATTGTACCTATCCCAAATGCAAAAAAACTGAAGCAACCAATTCCATTCACAAACATGATTCAAAGTCATGTACTTAACTCAAAACATCATCGTTTTGTGATCACCAATATCACATCCGAAGATAGCCAATATCACAAACATGATTCAAAGTCATGATTCAAAGTCATGTTCTTACACTAAATGTCACCAAGTATATAAAAATTTTAATGTTCAAAATCTTCAAAAGATATATTCATCGTGCTAGCAATGCACATCAACTAGAAGATAACCGGTGATGAAATCTGCACTGTTTTTGCCGGAGAGGTCATGAAGTCTTACAATAGATCAAGTTTTCAAGGTCGTCACCTTCACTGCTTTGAAACTTCCTGTAGAGCACAATTACACCAAGTTTGGGAAAGTTACAAAGTGAAAGGTATATGGATCCCTATGCAAAATAGTCTCAAATACAAAATATATACTAGAATAAAAGAACATTCAATGCAGTATATGGACATGTCAAACATTTGTTCATGAAAATCAAAGAACAACACTCTAGGGTTGATTTCAATCTGTCCAAAACATCTATTCGAGGTCGGAACACACAGTCCAAATCCAAATCATATAAATGCAATCAAAGTTTCGAATTTCATACCTAAAAGATTAGTTGAAGCAAATATTCAAGCCACTCCTTACGAACTTCTTCAATTTCATCATACGAGTAAGTATCTTTTTTCCCATACCACTATAAAGATATCATCTAGCAACCAACGAAAGTCATCGACGAGAACCGAAACTGAACCATGATCCTTTGGTTCGGGAGAAGGTTCTTTGGTTAATGCCTTTGCCTTTTGCTTGTTGGCAATTTCTACACTAGTAGAAAAAAAAATAGCGTTAACCACAAAAAGGTAATGAGGTGACTAACGCTTAAGCACAAAGTGAGACGTGTACAAAAATTGGGAGGAGCAATATATGTTTTTAAAACATATCATACAATAATAGTTAGATTAAAGAAAACCAAGGGTCTGTTTTACAAAATAGCATATTATATCAACTCAACTGCTCTACCTAGCACATTAAATTGGGAGGCGCAATATAGACAACATACAATTCAATCTAAAGGATGGATAGTGTGATACTATAATAAATCCACTTTTTACATGAAGTTCAGGCTTTATAGGTTGAAGTTAGCTCAGTATCGCTCCTCGCTTTAGGAGAAAGCGTCGCTTTTTTATTCACAGTTATTCTCAATTTCTAACTCAGTGCATAAAGAGTATTTATTTCCCACCATACCATGAAATGAAGGAGGCTAATTACCTTTAGGGAGAGAAGCATCTTCTTTGGCCTTCCCAACTATGTCCATGGGATCCATCATGCAAGCTTCAAAACAACTGATACTTGACGACATCAAAAAGTAGAATAAAAAAAACATCAAAATACATAAATATGGAGTAGATTGTAACACCCCGAATTCTCAGAACTCGGAGTATTACTGGTTAGGACCTCACAATGGGTCCCGACCTCAGTTTGACAACAACAATACTAGGATCTTGCAACAAGACACAAATAAAGAAACCGAAATTCATAAAAACCATGTTTTTAGAGTAATGAATGCAACACTGTCTAGCAGCCTACGGTACTTAAACAAAAGAAAAGAACAACTGTCTTAACCAAAAGAAAGGAAAGACAAACAACCCCAACCCCACTCTAAGGAGTAAGGAGACCCGGCTGACCACTACTTCCGGATCACTCAGCTGCTGATCTAACCTGCGGTAAAATCTAAAACAACAACAACAAGAACCGTTAGCTAGTTATCTAAATATTAGCAGAATAATAGCAGCACAAACACACTCAGATAAACATAAACACTCAGCATGCTATCAAACAAGTCCGTTTTATTATCTTGCTTTAATTTACTCATTCACTCTAGTGATACTTATTTTGTGACACGAGGGATTCCCAAACCTCGCCTCCGCCCCCGTGTAACCATCAGGAATGGATCCGATGCACCTCACCTTGTACCTGCATGGTCTGGGTATAGAGAACCTCCCAGTCTCCTGTCAGAGCTGGGCAGTGATGTCACGGCCCGTTATACATACACTTGGGCCTTAAACGTAAAAACAGTCGTCCTAGCAAGTTATTATTATTAAATCAAGCAATAGCACACACCACTACCATCACTCAACTAACACTCAGAAACTGGCTAAGTAAGTCGCAAGGACTTACCTGAATCAAAACACTCTACACTCCTCAAATAGTCCGTACTCGTGGTAACTCAAGTGCCTGTCAATGAAGGCATGTGTATCAAAATCACGTCTCCATGTCCAACCTCATGCGAAGGAATTACGGAAAAAGATTCTCCTACGGTAAAAGACCGTTTTACCCTTAGTGTAGATAATTCTCCGGGTCACTTCTGGACCTCAAATATTTCCCTTGAAACACTTTTCAAATCTAAGATTTCTTCCCAAAAAGTTCACTAAGGTTATAAAAATTAGTCTCGTCCACTCGTCGTCTGGAATCACGTTACTTCATTTTCGGGTATTAACAAAACTTATATATATCTACATATCTATATATATATACATATACTTTCGTGCATATTAACCTTCCTTCCAATTATATAACATCCGAAGTTCTTAGGTATTTAGATATACATATATAAATTCACATACTTTAATATTTCACCTAATTAAACTCGTAAGTATACTTTTATATAATATATATATATATATATATGTATATTTATGTACTCGGCTTTCACTCGCTCCCGTTAACCTTCCGTGACTGAATATATATGTACTTATGTGTATCCTAGGTATATATATATATACTCAATTTCAACCTATTCAACTAACTCACATTTTCCACTCACGTTCTTCTCAACATTTTAATGCAGTACTTGTATATATACACATTTATGCCCCTTTATACTTGTCAATCTCTATACATATATACACACACTGCAGGTGAAGGACTCACCCATCAGCACCTCTCTATTGTCCATCTTTACGCATATATACATATGAAATTCACAATTCTACTTCACCATAATTCCAACAGGTGTGATATACATGTAAATATACTAATGAGGGATACACGCACCGTCTACAGCCTCGTTACGTATTCGAAGGAGCCCAGTCCGGTTCGGTCCCGCAAGATGGCTCGCAGGGTCTCAACTGGTTCGTCGTTGCACCGTTCTTCCCGCCTTGGACTCCTGCAGTGGCTCGACGAGTTTAGTGTCCGGGTTAGCACCGGAAAAGTCGGTCACTACGATCGAAGAAGGTGAGTTGTGGGCTGGTTCGAGAAGGGAAAGACGAGGAAGAAGAAGGCGGCTGCTTACCAGGGTTAAGGCGATGCGAGGTGGCTGTGGCGGTCGATAGCGGCAGGGAGTAGCAGGGGCGACGGCTCACTGGCGGACTCGCAACTGGGGCGCCTTGGTGGTCGACAGAGCCGGCGGAAGGAAGGTGGCGAGGTCCGCGTGCGAGGCTGGGCGTCGGTGGGCAGCAACCAAGGCGAACGGACTGCGTATCTCCTCGGTTCCGGTGGGTCACAGACGGCTGCGGTCTCTCATGGTCTCCGACGAAGGCGCGACTTCGTCTCGGTAGTGAGTCCGAAGTGGCGGTGGTGGCGGCAAGTTGGGCAGCAGGGCAATGTGCAGCCTCTCCTGTGGCGGTCGGTTTCTGCAGAGAGAGAGGTGGGCAGCAGGAGCGGCAATAGGAGAAGGTTAGATAGGATTAGGGTTAGATTAGGTTAGCTTAATTAGGTTTAATTAGGGGTTAGGAATGGGCTGGGCTGGCTGTCTACAATAGGATCGGGCCCACTTTCGCTTCATTAAAACGAGTTGAAACGAAACCCGTTACTCGTATTGATCGGTAGGCATTTGCGGAAAATTTTTATTTTACGGAATTATATTCCGTATTAGGTAAAATTATTACTTTTATTTTAAAGGTACGGAAATATCTCCGGTTACACATTTTATTATTTCATGTGAACTAAGATCGCATAACATGATAGAATTTAATTTCATCTAACTTATTTAAAGGTTAGAGGTTAGCGGGTCGGAATCCGGTTAAATTCCGTATTAAACGGAGTTTAAAATTTTCGGTTATTACATAGATACATTGAAAAAAGTACAAAAACTTTCTTTAAAAAAATATGATCAACAGGGAGAAAACAAGCTAGACAAAAAAAACCTTGCTACTAAGCTCATGCAATTAACTAATGGAAAGGTCAAGTTTAATAACCAGCAAAAGGAAGGTCATCTCAATCAACATTGAAGAAGAATAGAACGTTAATAATCAAGCAAGCCCTTAAAACATAAAGACAAAATAAGAGGCCTAAATAAGACAATGCAATGTCTTGCATAGCTGCACATAATCAATTTACAAACCCTCCGATTCTATAACCGTCTAACTTAGATGTTAAAATTCACTCGACCACACTTAGCCAACGTTAATTACAATTACACATACATTATTCTAATCCGGATTCAGATACAAAGAAAACCTTAAACCGGCACTAGGATTTATACCAACAAGATTCACCCAACCTAACATCATCCTGGTCCTAATTGATCCAAACATAAATGGAAGAAGCTCACCTACTGAATTCACTAGATCTGCAGGAGGAGCCGCCGTCGAAGACCATACTAGCGCCGGAGGTTGCAACACCACGGAGGACGGAAACCCTAGCTTTCCTTTGTGAACGACTGGACCGAAGATGAGGCAAGAGTCCAGCGATGGCGCCAACTACTCTTCTTCACGTCAGGCTGAGATAACGGCGGAATCTCTAGGTGTCGGACCTAAGGCGACGGATAATCGAGAAGGAGGTAGGGCGGTCCGGCGCGAGAAGTGTAGAAGAGAAGAAGCAGGGCGGTCCTGCGCGAGACATGGAGAGGAGAAGAGGCAGGGCGGTCCGGCGCGAGAAGTTGAGAGGAGAAGAGGCAGGCGGTCCGGCGCGAGAAGTGGAGATGAGAAGAGGCAGGGCGGTCCGACGCGAGAGTTGTCGCAGATTGTGGCCGGCCAGGTGCAACATCGTCGTCCCCCCAAAACAACGGTTGAAGGAGAAGGGGATAAGGGATAGTAGGCATTGGTAAGGAGTGGAGAAGGAGATGGGTGGTTGAGGTTTCAAGAGGGTAGATCAGCTTGCCCTAACAAGCCCAAAACGTTTACCATGTTCCCCTATCTTGATGGGCCTAGTGGGCCTGTCTAGATGGGCCCGCTAGCCTGTCATATTGACAGAATTTATGATATAAGCATCACTTAAAATTCCAAACCGATCAAATTACGATTTGACTTGTAATCTAACAAAAATAAAATTTTCGGGTATTACAGGCTTCCTGATGAGGCTAGGGCGTCTAGAACGATATTCAATTTTGTTGTGAAAATTTTCGTGTAAATTGGTGGGAATTTTATTGTTTATGTGGCAAAAATAGTAATAGTGAAGCAAGCCAAATATTCCGGGCGTTTTGCTGAATTTACAAATTTAACCAAATATATAACCCGGTGTCAAAATAACCGTGTTATATATGTTTTATATAACCCGGATATAACAATGTTCGAGTTATTTACATACCTCTTGCCGAATTATACATAACTTTATAACCCGGGTATTACAACATCCGTGTTATTATAGGTTTCCAAATTAAATTTTTAAAAAATCCGATTTTATACCTCATGATTTATAAGCCCGGGATATATTTTAAGGGTTATAAACACATTTTTGTAGTAGTGCACACATCATGAATCAAGGGGGGAAATATCTCTAATAATGGTGGTAATTCTGAATTTTTTGAAAATTCTATAAACTCTGAATCTGAACAGTTATCTGCAGCCTTACCTGATGGTACCATGTCTGAGCATAATGATGATGATTTTTTGCATGATTTTGATGATGATAATTACCAACTAACTAGAGATAGAAATCCTAGAGTTAGGATCCCTAATAGAAGGTATACTGATTCTGAGTATGTTTTGTTCACTGATGAGTTGAATATTGTTGAATATGCTTTCTTAACTGGAAATATAATTGATAACCCATATACACCTGATAACTATAAACAAGTTGTTAAGTGTACTCAGGCTAAAAATTGGAATGTTGCTATGAAAGAGGAATTTGATTCTATGCTTGTTAATAAAACTTGGGTGTTGGTTCCAAAACCTAGTAATGCTAAACTAGTACCATGTAAATGGGTTTACAAAATAAAAGAAGCTTCTAACCTTAGTGAACCTCCTAGATATAAAGCTAGGCTTGTAGCCAAAGGCTTTACTCAAAGAGAAGGAATAGACTATACTGATATATTTGCACCTGTTGTGAAATATAAAACTATGAGATTACTGTTGGCTGTTGCTACTGTGTATGATTGGAATATTGAGCAAATGGATGTTAAAACTGCTTTCTTACATGGAGATTTATCTGAAACTATTTACATGAATCAACCTGAGGGTTTTGTAGATATGTCTAAATCTGATCATGTTTGCTTGCTTAAAAAGTCCATCTATGGTTTGAAACAATAACCTAGACAATGAAACTTATAATTTGATGCATGCATGAAAACTTAGGCTTTTTAAGAAGCAATTATGACTATTGTCTTTATTTCAAAGGTATTTCTTCTATGAATCCTCTGTTTGTTCTGCAGTATGTAGATGACATTTTGTTGATATGTAAATTTGCTGTATTAATTGCTGGAACTAAAAGGGATCTGAAAACTCACTTTGAAATGAAAGATATGGGTCCTGCTCAAAAGATTCTAGGTGTTAAGATCATTAGGGATAGAAAGAATAAAAAGATGTGGTTGTCACAACTTGATTATATTCAAAAGGTGTTAGAAAAGTTCAATATGGAAAATTCGAAGCCTACATCTATACCTTTAGGAGGGCACCTAGAACTTACTAAGCAACAATGTCCTAATAGCAAATCTGAAATAGAGAAAATGTCTAAAATTCCTTATGATGTTGTTGTTGGATCAGTCATGTATGCTATATTATGCACTAGGCCTGATCTTGCTTTTGCCATAAGTGTTCTTAGTAGATTTATGTCAAATCCTGGTGAATTGCATTGGTGTGCTATGAAATACTTGCTTAGATACATTTGTGGAACTAAAAGACTATGTTTAATGTTTTCTGAGCATACCCCAGTTAGGGAAGTACTTGGTTATGTGGATGCTGATTATGCTAGTAACAAAGATACTAGGAAGTCTACCACTTCATATTTTTATACTTGGTTTGGAAATTGTATTTCATGGAAGTCACAACAACAATTTGTAGTTGCTTTATAATCCACTGAAGCTGAATATATAGCAGTTGTAGAAGCTTCTAAAGAAGCAATTTGGTTAAAAGGAATTGTTAGTGAAATTCAACATAAACCTTGTACTCCTATTATTCACATGGATAGCCAAAGTGCTTTATATTTGTGTAAAGATCCTGTCTATCATAAAAGATCAAAACATATAGATGTTAGAAATCATTTCATTAGAGATAGGGTTATGAAAAAACACTTCTTGGTAAAAAAGATTAAGGGTGAGTATAACCCTGCTGACTTTGGAACAAAAATAGTTACAGTTGATAAGTTTGTCTTCTGTAGAAACTTTCTGCAGATTTTTGATGTTCCTTGAGTTATGTGCAGGTTATGGACTGATGACGGACTGGTTTGAAGATTCCATGATTGCTATTGGGGAACAGAACTTGGTTACTACATTACAAGAATCAGGAGGGAATTTGTTGTAATTCTAATTCTTGAATTTAGTCATTTAGCAAAGGACTTTGAGTAAATCTAGCAAAACTATACTTAGATTATGGTAGAGTTATGTAACTAGGAGTCATATAAAAGTTTTCCGTGTTATGTATCTATATACCTACAAGGAGCTAATGTTGCTACTTAGGAAACTAAGTTTGGTAGCATTTGATGACTAGTATGGTGTTAGATTATAACATAAGGTGAACCTTTCTATGATTAGGAGATATTGAGTTGTAAGGGTGTATGTGATCAGTGTATATATCCTGCATGTGATAAATGGGCTTGAAGGCCCACTATCTCCTTGATCCAGTTTTGAGGATGGATGTGCATTTGTTGGGCCGATCACTTGAAGGCTGAAGAAGTGCTTTAGGGTTATAAAGCGTGTTGCTGAAACTCATCGTTTAACCTTAATACAACTCTTGGTATATAAGCATCCTGATGAAGCTCCTCAGTTAGAGAGTTGCAGGCTTGTGAAAGTTGGCTCATGACAAATAGAGAGATTAGGGGAAAAGAGAGAAGAAGATCGGGTCATCCAAATCTTGCTTTGAACAAGAAGGATCCGAACGTAGAAGAAGAAGCAAAAGGAAATCTGAGAGATCGGTTATCTCTTGGAACTCTTCTCACCATCACTTCGTTGGCTTGTGATTTCTGCGAAGATCAATCTCAGATCTTCGCTTTGGTGCCTTTGAGGGGGCTTTTCTGATCCTTGCTTCTCTTATCTCCTTAAGTCTTTCTAGTCATACTCTTTGCCAGATCTGTGTAGTGCTAGTATCTTGAGTCCTTTGCTTGTAACCTGTTCTTGTATACCTAGTGAAAAATGGGATCGGATCTCCCCTCTTGAGGTCCCGCAGAGTAGGGGTAAATTCTTACCACCGAACTGCGTTACCAAGTGATTGTGTTCATCTTGTTTGTGTTTCTTTAGTCGGTTCTTCGACTGAGGAGTTTGAAAACCTTTAAGAACGTTTTACAATAGGAAAGGTGCTTCAAATTTTCTTGCCTTAGTCTACACGTGTGTTGTTGCTTTTTGCAGATGGGTAAGAAGAAGCCCTTCTTTTAGCTTTTGTGGGGTCCTTTGAGCATTATTATTATTATTATTATTATTATTATTATTATTATTATTATTATTATTATTATTATTATTATTATTATTATTATTATTATTATATTTTTTATTATTTATACAAGCTCCTTTGATATAGCTTTTGCTTTCGTCTCTATAAGTTAGTGCCTCCTCCATGATTAACACAACATTCTCACAGAAAAGCTCATTCTACTTTGGCTTGGATCCATGATGCTTGTTATTTACTCAAATAGAAAAATTTTGCAACATATTTCACTCGGTTGTTTCACCAATTAGACTTTAGTAGAGATCCCAACTTTTAGAAACCATTTGTCTTGACAATATTTCCAATGTCGCGATTGAATTTACTTCAACTCCTGTTGGCCTCTGATTAGTTGTTGAGTCTGGGTCGATTTGGATTCTTTGTTGATCTTTGAAGCATATATCCAATGTAATCTTTATTTGATAAATCCTCTTTATCGCATTTCATCCTGCAGTGATCTCCGTCCTTTTTCACGGTTGTCCTCTTTCAAAGCATTCTCCTACTTGTTGTCGTTGTCACCAGCCAATTACATATTAACTTGAAACAAAAAAGAGGATCCTGGTTGAACGTGTTGAGAGGAGGCTTGTTCTTAGATAGGGCGAAGTCGATTAGGCCCAAACGACATTGTTTACTGTTGTAGGAGCCGAAGTCGATTGGGGATCAATTTACTTCTTTGTGTGCCTTTCTTCAGCTTTCTTTTGCCTCTGTCTGAATTCTCTATCCATATTTTTTCTTTAGATCTTTTGTATCGGATATTTTGATGTAGAGCCTCATCGAACTCGAGAACATTTCGGACTTGAATCTGAAAAAAAGAAAATCAATACAAGCTCTCATATGAAGATCATACCTTAGCAAAACTTCAAATGTTGAAGATCAAATTTTTTGTTGCAAGGACTTGATTCTTCAACGTCTTCTTTCCTTCTAGTTCTTGTCTTTTCTTCTGCAACAATCCTTATTTTTTTTCTATGTATCCTCTAAACGCTAAATTTGTATCCCTTATATAATGATGCATATTAGCCTTTAATTCATAGTAATGATGGCAGCAGTTTCAAAACATGAATAGTAGACTAGCAATGGAAACGCTCCTCTATATTATAACCTCAGATAAAAGGCCAATAATGACCATTAATGTTCCTTGTAATGCAAACCATCCTTCCATCTGCATGTCTTTCCTTCTCCTTTTGATTTACTATAAACTAATTTTCTTTTATTTTTTTTACCAAGACTTCAAAAGATTGTGAAAAGTCAACACAATATGTATGGTAAGTATAAGGGTGTAACACCGATTTCCTTCTTACAACAATATAAGGGTCCTTTCTCCTATATGGGAAAGTTGTTTTAACATGTACCTTCTTACAACAATAGAAACATGTGGGTGTACACTAATTTCCTTTAGGCTTTACAAAAGTGACCACAAATATCCTTGGAAAATTCTTGTTGTATCCAAGACCACTCTTATTAAGTGAAGATTGTTGTTCACCCATCATCCTATCTAGATTAGCTTTAGAGCAAGTGAATTGGATGAGTGGATCCTGATAGTCTCTACACTTCTCAATCAGTTGGATCTTTTCTTTCTCTAATTCACTATTACAGTGATTAAGTAAAGAAATATCTTGCTTTAGAATCAAATTTTCTTTTTTTTTTTGAAAGGTTAATATATTATGAAGAAAGGATGTTGTTCGCTCCAAACGGTGTGTGCAAGCTTTAAATTTATAACCCTAGACAAAGCTAAAAAACAAGGATGCGAACCCGCAGTGTACGGGTCAATCGTAGTAAAAGCAAGGAATTCCAGGGGTCGATCACAGGGACTTGGTGAAACAAAGTCCAATTACGGTTTGCTAAAGTGAATACTAACCACAAAAGGTGATTAACACAATCAAAGATGATAAACAGTCAATAAACAAAATATGCAATTCTAGGGATTAAAGCATCTAGTTGTGGTTCCAACTCAAGATCTAAAGATAAGCGGACAAAGCTGAGGTATTTGCAAGGGAAGGTGTTTCTAAAGTGTAAATAGATCACCGGGTAAGTCTCACTACTCACTAATCCAAGACCGTAACTCCTATCACCGGGTAAGTCTCAAGGAATCAAGATAAAGAATTATAATCTCAAACTAACACACCATCTAAGGGAATAGAATCAACCTTTACCGGGTAAGTCTCAGGCTAACTCACAAAGACGGAATGAAAGCACACTCAAACCCCAATAAAGGATAAACCTTTATTACCTATACTTATGATCTTAGGTACACAAACTAAGGAATTACCGGGTAAGTCTCATCCTAAGCTTGCATTGAACCAGGGAAGGTGTAATAAGAATAGGAGTTGGCAAACTCTAACACTTAACTCTCAGTTACGGATAAGATAAGTCACCTCGGTCGAGCCAAATTCTATCCCGGCCGAGATGTTCATCGATTGAGCGAGATGCTTAGGGTTAAGGTTAAAGACTCGAGCTTTCAGGGTCCTACTGGAATCTAAGATTATTCTATCATTGTTTTTCCCACAACCTTCAGCCAATCATGCACCCTAGAATCACACAAGGAAATTAGCCACTCATCATCATGAAACTATCAATCAAATATATGGGAAGAAGGTGAATATTTGAACAAGAATAATTTAATGAAAAGACTTCTATAACTGAATCAAATATCACAACAAAAGCGTTCCTTGGATATAAATCCAAACAAGACAAGACAACAAGGAAGGGAATCTAAGATGATCTTACAAAACCCTTCAAAAGCTATAAAAGCTATAGTCTTCAATCTTCAACCTTCAAAAAGGTTCTTCAAATCTCCCAATTGGAGTATGGCTGCAGCGACTGTTCCGAATGATAGCGGATGATTTCCAGCCGTAAGCGGATGTATAGCACCCGCTTAAATTGTGGAAAATCCAACCATTTTTATAGGAAAATTACTCTCCAAAGATAAGATATCTTAGAAAGATCTTTTCCCTTAAAAATAGTTAAAATATAGGATCAGAATATATCTTCTTCCTTCCAGGAGCCAAGCCCAAAAATATAAGATCTCCTTCCAAAAAAATAAAAGATCTCAGCCAAGAATAAAATATTCTCGCCGCGTCCCAGGTGTTCGCCTCAATCGAGTCGACTCCCCTGGATCACCTCGGTCGAGATGAATCTGTAGTCAACCGAGGTGAATCTCGACTGAGTGTGAAATCTCTCAAATCTGGTCCAAAGTGAATCTTTAATCCATGGCTATACTTCCTGGAGGTTCCTTATGTTCCTGAATGTAGCTCCAATGACTCCATAGCTCCCTTTTGCTCTATTTTAGTCCAAAACGTGCCATTTTATCTACGATTACAACAAAACTAGGTGTAGACCTCGATTCTCGCAAAGGTAGATGAAATGGTAATATAATCACATAATATACATACAAACATGCAGATTATTGAAGATAAAACGTCCAAACAAACCCCAAAATATAGACTATAATTCATGCTATCAAAATACCCCATACTTAGCCCTTGCTTGTCCCCAAGCAAGTTCCGCATATAAAATACAAGATAGAATGGATTATAAGTCAAGAAAATCGATGAAAAGTATTTCAAAACATTTTATGGGGTGCTACAATCAAAGATCACTCTAAGAGAATACTTCATGGAATTTAAAATCAAACATGCTCAAAACATTTTTATAAATATAAGAAAGTTGTTCATCTTTGCATAAAATCATAGAATGCATAATAAGTCATAGTTATCGAAATTAATCATGTATAATCCTGTTTAAACCACTAAGTCAATCAACAAGCTCGAGGTCTCAAGGGCTTCCCAAAAGAAAGGTCAAGAAACGTGTAGGGTAGGGATGTATGTAAGGTAATGTGGTGCTAGAATCCGGGAAAAGGATAAACTTCGCCTTCACTTGAACTTTCAACATCTTCCACCAATAAGCTTTGCTTATTTCACACTTTTTCTTTTTACTTTACTTTTTGGGATGCATGGACAGAGGTGCACAATAACCGAAGCCTAGGAAATCAGCAATCATCAATTTGTTGAGATGCATCAAACCCTTGATGCACATACCATGACCCGTTAGGAATATCGCTCAATCCGACTTTGGCAAGACACAAACACCCGACTATGTGAATGGTGCCGAGTTACTCATCTTCATGATTGACTTCCCCAAACCTATTTATTGCTTTCTAACACTTTCACTTCCAGCCAACTTCTCAACTTTTACTTCACTTGCTTTCACCACTTTTCTTGCTTCCAAATTCCCGGATAGGTAAAGGGAGGCAAAATGTATATGAGGGGTTAAGCATGATCAAGAAGGAGAAGAGAGAAGAATGAATTGCCTTGGTCTTTCCAGGAAGAAAGTGAGAGAACTCATACCGTGGTGTCAACCTTCAAATTCAACATAATTTGGATAAAAATAAAGTATTAAACATGCCAATAATTTCAAACAAAGCATTTAGCAACTTAAACATATTATAAAACCTTTCAAACATATAAAGATTTCAAAACCAGTCAGTAAACAAGATCTTCACTGAGGTCATATCCAAATAAGAAGCACAAAAATCGTTTCAAAAACTCTCAGTTAAACCACCTCGGTCGAGGTGTTCTTAGGTCAACCGAGGTGAAACACCTCGTTCGGCCAGAACTGTCTCGGTCGAGGTCTAAAAAAAAAATTTTTTTAAAACCAGTTTTCTTTCAGTTTCGACGTTTTTCTCAATCAAATAATCTATAAGTATGCATGTAGTCTTAGATAAACACATAGAAGCAAACTGAAGCATAAATATCCACATACCCCATACTTGGGACACATTGTCCCAATGGGTCAAAATAAGTCTAAGGACAGGATACTCACCGGACATAAAGCTGGACTACGGAACAAGAAGATAAACTCCAGAAATAATCCTCATCGGATCGGTCGAGGTGTTTCTGGGCGGACCGAGGTGTCAGAGCGGATGTCAGACCTAATCGCCTCGGTTGACCAAGAGCATCTCGGTCGAGGTACTGTGTCAGCAACCGAGATGTGTCTCAGTCAAACTCCGTCTAATTCTCGAACTTCTGTCCTTCCAGTTATGCTCCTCTTCTTCCTAAGATGTCTCCTGTAATCTGTCTAAGACGCCAAAAACAAAACAAAGCAAAGCAAAAGCAAACTATCTAAGCTAGACTAGAAAAAGGGAAAAGAAAGCAATACCTTGGGTTGCCTCCCAAGAAGCGCTTGGTTTAAGGTCGCTAGCTGGACCATGTGGCATGTGATTACTCAATGCACTTCGAATGTCGTGGAGTGCTCATCACATCCATAATGAAACTCTTTTAAAAAGGTTCCGGTTCCTAACTTCACCGGCAGATGGTAAGATCTCCCACGTACAAGCTTGTACGGTTTGATTCTCACCGGAATTCTTCTAGCTTTCCTGCACTTCGATGGGACATAATCTAGCCTCGTGTCCCATCCTTTCCTGGATCGAGAAAACAGCTTCTCGAGAATCCTAGCAGCTTCCCCATCTCTAGCTTGGGGATGGTACAAGGTCCTTAGCATGCGAGGGACCCCATACTTGAACAAAAGGCACTTCATCACCTTAGTGGTGAAGCGCTTGCAAACTCTACTCCTTATAATCCGAGGAGCGTCTTCTTCCAACAATTTCAAGGAAGACTTCATCTTGATCTTTGGAGGTTCTTTCGGAAGAGACCTCCAACTCTCCAGTGCTATCCTGAAAAATTCAGAAATCTTAATAGGAATTTCAAATGAAGTAGGAGAATGTACCTCGTAAAGTTCTCCAAAGCTTGAGACAAGTTTCATGTTTGGTTGATATTCCACACACGAAATCCTTCTCAGCTCAGCTGGTCTTTCCTCCATCTTGACCACAGTTTCAGTAATTTGGCCAAAGTCCTCTGCAGCTTCCACTTCCAGTTCTGCAGATTCTTCTTTCATCTCGGCCGATCTCTCTTCCACCTTGGCCGATTCCTCTTTCACCTCGGCCGAAGTCTCAATAGTTAGATCGAGATCTTCCATATCCTCTTCTCCCTCAAAATCTTTAGGAGAAACTTCTGGTTTGGTTGGAGGGGTGCTGGGAACTTGCAGTACTTCCTTATGCTCCTCTTCCGGCTCAGCATAGGATAGGGTGCTTTCCTCGAGCTCCTCCACCTTCTTCATCAACCTCTCCCATCTCGATTCAAAAGAATCTTCAAGAGGTTGCTCATAAGTCTTTCTAGGGATATTCTTCTCATCCCATATCGCAAGGTCATGCTGAATGGCTTCTTCTCTTTCCCATTAATTGTTGAACCAATAGAAGGAGTATTTCTCCTCCAAGTATTCATAATGATCCGCCCTAGCACTTTGTCTTGCTATCCAGGCCGGATCAAACGTAGCCATCAGAAATCCTGAAAACTACAAAACTCATAGAAAGAGTAGTTAGTAGAAACAGGGGGCAAGTGCCCCAAAAGCAAACCGCAACCGGCTCGGTCTAGACCATGTCCCCGGCAACGGCGCCAAAAACTTGTTCGCTCCAAACGGTGTGTGCAGGCTTTAAATTTATAACCCTAGACAAAGCTAAAAACCAGGATGCGAACCCGCAGTGTACGGGTCAATCGTAGTAAAAGCAAGGAATTCCAAGGGTCGATCACAGAGACTTGGTGAAACAAAGTCCAATTACGGTTTGCTAAAGTGAATACTAACCACAAAAGGTGATTAACACAATCAAAGATGATAAACAGTCAATAAACAAAATATGCAATTCTAGGGATTAAAGCATCTAGTTGTGGTTCGAACTCAAGATCTAAAGATAAGCGGACAAAGCTGAGGTATTTGCAAGGGAAGGTGTTTCTAAAGTGTAAATAGATCACCGGGTAAGTCTCACTACTCACTAATCCAAGACCGTAACTCCTATCACCGGGTAAGTCTCAAGGAATCAAGATAAAGAATTATAATCTCAAACTAACACACCATCTAAGGGAATAGAATCAACCTTTACCGGGTAAGTCTCAGGCTAACTCAAAAAGACGGAATGAAAGCACACTCAAACCCTAATAAAGGATAAACCTTTATTACCTATACTTATGATCTTAGGTACACAAACTAAGGAATTACCGGGTAAGTCTCATCCTAAGCTTGCATTGAACCAGGGAAGGTGTAATAAGAATAGGAGTTGGCAAACTCTAACACTTAAATCTCAGTTACGGATCAGATAAGTCACCTCGGTCGAGCCAAATTCCATCCCGGCCGAGATGTTCATCGACTGAGCGAGATGCTTAGGGTTAAGGTTAAAGACTCAAGCTTTCAGGGTCCTACTGGAATCTAAGATTATTCTATCATTGTTTTTCCCACAACCTTCAGCCAATCACCCTAGAATCACACAAGGAAATTAGCCACTCATCATCATGAAACTATCAATCAAATATATGGGAAGAAGGTGAATATTTGAACAAGAAGAATTTAATGAAAAGACTTCTATAACTGAATCAAATATCACAACAAAAGCGTTCCTTGGATATAAATCCAAACAAGACAAGACAACAAGGAAGGGAATCTAAGATGATCTTACAAAACCCTTCAAAAGCTATAAAAGCTATAGTCTTCAATCTTCAACCTTCAAAAAGGTTCTTCAAATCTCCCAATTGGAGTATGGCTGCAGCGGCTGTTCCGAATGACAGCGGATGATTTCCAGCCGTAAGCGGATGTATAGCACCCGCTTAAATTGTGGAAAATCCAACCCTTTTTATAGGAAAATTACTCTCCAAAGATAAGATATCTTAGAAAGATCTTTTCCCATAAAAATAGTTAAAATATAGGATCAGAATATATCTTCTTCCTTCCGGGAGCCAAGCCCAAAAATATAAGATCTCCTTCCAAAAAATAAAAGATCTCAGCCAAGAATAAAATATTCTCGCCGCGTCCCAGGTGTTCGCCTCGGTCGAGTCGACTCCCCTGGATCACCTCGGTCGAGATGAATCTGTAGTCAACCGAGGTGAATCTCGACTGAGTGTGAAATCTCTCAAATCTGGTCCAAAGTGAATCTTTAATCCATGGCTATGCTTCCTGGAGGTTCCTTATGTTCCTGGATGTAGCTCCAATGACTCCATAGCTCCCTTTTGCTCTATTTTAGTCCAAAACGTGCCATTTTATCTACGATTACAACAAAACTAGGTGTAGACCTCGATTCTCGCAAAGGTAGATGAAATGGTAATATAATCACATAATATACATACAAACATGCAGATTATTGAAGAAAAAACGTCCAAACAAACCCCAAAATATAGACTATAATTCATGCTATCAGATGTACAGGAGAGAGGGTCTAACTAGAACAGAGAGATGCAAGAGTGAAGAAAGAGAGGGGTACAGATGAATGAGGGTTATAGTAGATTAATTCCGAGGAGATGGGCCCAAGCAAGGGAGTTGGGGGATCTGTCCTTCCATTTGTAAGTAGTGAAGTTCTTGGTGGCGTTGATGACTTTGTGGGCACAAGTAGCCGGGTGGGTGAACTGTTGATTAAAGATGAGGTCGTTTCTCGCATTCCAAATGTGATATATCAAGTTTGTAACCAACGAGATGCAGACATGGGTGGGAAGATCGTGCTTTTGAGGCTTTAGGGACTATAACGAGCTCCATATGTCATTTGTGTGGGCGAGGGTTGAGGGTTGTCTAAGCCATCTGAAGATGAGATCAAGGACAACGGTGGAGTAGCTGCATAAATGGAACAGGTAATGTTCGTCCTCAGGGTGTAAACTGCAAAGCTTGCAGGAATCATCCTGCACAATGTTCCAAGCCCGAAGCTTTGTGAGGGTGGGGAGGCGGTTATGGCTAGCTATCCATGAGATAAAGCTACTCTTGGGGATGTTAAGGCCTTTCCAGATGAGGTCAAGCTGGTACGAGGGGGAGGGATGGGACGTTTTCCAGATGAGGTTGTAGGCAAGGGTAGTTGAGAATTCTCCGTTTGGATTTATGGTGAGGTTAGGGAACGAATTGCCATAGCGAGCATCAATGATCTGGTCACGAACCAGGAGGATCATTCATCAAATGTGACTGTGCTTGAAGTTTGAGGTGTAGGTCTAGATAGAACCACCTTTGAGGATGTTAGAGTGAATCTACTCGGACCAAAGGCTAGGGCTCTGATGGTGCAGATCTAGCTCCAGGATGAGTTTTGATATATAGGCTTTATTCCAGGAGAGGAGTTCTTTGAACCCAAGACCACCCTCATCCATGAGAGTGCAAACAACATTCCAAGCAACGAGAACGCGAGGGCTTGTGGACTTACCCGACCAAAGGAAAGAACGAAGCAGGCTCTTGATCTTAGAGATGACGGTGAGAGGGATAAGGAGGACAGAGCACCAGTAGTAGTTTAGGGCCATGAGGATAGAGGATGTGATCTGCATTTTGCCCGCGTATGAAGGTTTATGGCACTCAAAGAATTAATTTTGTTGGTGATTTTGGTGATGAGGGGCATATATTCGATTGTGCTTAGTCGTTTGTTGCCAATAAGAATGCCAAGATAAGTGAAGGGGAGCTCACCAAGAGGAAGGCCAGTGGAGGTAGAGATAAATTCACGGTCCTGGGGGGAGATCCCACCGATGTAAAGAGCTGATTTGGAGGAGTTCAGATAGAGCCCAGAGTACTTCCCAAAAGCGCTGAGAGTGTTCTTCAGAGTGTTAATAAAGATAAGGTCTCTTCTGCAGAATAAAAGGAGGTCATCAGTGAAGCATAGATGGGTTATGCGAGGAGAGGTGCATTTGGGGTGCAAATTGAAGTTCGGATTTGAAGTGTTGATACGGATCATTGATGACAAGACTTCCATTGCAATGACGAAAAGCGGGGGGAGATGGGGTAGCCTTGCCTGAGACCTCTAGAGCCCTTGAAGGAGCCATGTAGAGAGCCATTTAGGTTAATAGAGTGTGAGGTAGTGGTGATGCAAGCGCCGACAAGCTGAATGAAGTAGTCAGAAAAACCCATCCTACTCGAGCAGTGGAGAATAAAGTTGTGGTCAATCATGTCGAAAGCTTTAGAGATGTCAATTTTCAAGGCGCTTCTTGGAGAGATGTATCGGCAATTGTATTTCTTGAATAGCTCTTGGCAGATGAGAATATTATGCTTTATCGACATGCCCTTGATGAAAGCTCTCTAGTAAGAACCAATGATAGAAGGGAGGATGTCGTTGAGCTTTTTTTCCAAAATCTTGGCGATAAACTTGTACGCAGTGTTACAACATGAAATAGGCCTGTAGTCAGAGGGGCTCAAGGGGATCTCTTTTTTAGCAATCAAGGTAAGAGAGGTGTGATTAACTTTCCTTTGAAGGATGCCAGAATCGAAGAACTCAAGAATGGCGTTTGAGAAAGCTTCACCCGTAATACTCCAGGTAGCCTTGAAAAAGTATGAGTTAAAACCATCAGGCCTGGAGCCTTGTTGTCTCTAATGTCGAAGAGAGCATTTTTAATGTCTTCATGAGTAACCTTGTTGTGGAGAGAGTGGATGTCGGCTGGAGTAATGGAGGGAATGGGGCAGTCAGGGAATAGGAGTAACGGGTTGCAGGCGGTTGCAGGATTTAAAATGGTTGAGAAATGGTTGATCAGGATGGAGGAGATCTTATCAGGATCTTGGGTGTAACCGCTTTCAGGATTTGTAGGGTCTAGGCTGGAGCGGATGGCATGGGAAGCGCGTCTGACAATTATGGATTTGAAGAACAATTTATTGCACTTGTCACCGTATTTTATCCAGGACGCCTTTGAGAGCTGGGCGAGCGTAGTGGGGAGGAGATCTAATTTGGCGTTCAGTGACTAGGAAGTGGGAAGCACCAGGAGGATGAGGCGGGGATCCGGGGGGGAGTTTTGTAGGTTTGATTGGGTATTGGTGAGGGTGGTTTTTAGGTATTCAATGAAAGAGTAAACAGTCTCCCTTTTTTGGCTCGGGAATTTCTTGAGAGTGGGCTTCGGAATTTTGAGTTTGTGGTAAAGGCTTGACATGTTGTTGTCATGAGGGGGCTGTGTGGGGGTCGACCAAGCAAGAGCAATGGATCGGGAGAAGTTTTCATGCGAAGCCCAGTTGTTATTGAAACAAAACATTTTGAGGTTTGGATTCAAGGAATAGGAGTCCCGGAGAGTGATCGGAGACGTATGGATTGTCGAAAAGGGCGACTGAGTTGGGAAAAGAAGTAGACCATGAAGGTTTACGACGGGTCAAGCTTGCACCAAATGCGAGATGAGAGTTGTTTGTTATTCCATGTGAATTTGCATCCAGAGAAGTCGTGGTCTGCAAGCGTGTTGAGATCAAAACAGTCAACAAGCTCAGTTGTGGGTTAGAAGGATGAAGAAGGGTTGTGTAAAAGTTTTTCATTAGGGCTGAGGATGGTATTAAATTCTCCCATAAGGACCCAAGGGGAGGAAGGGTTGAGGAGGTTTATGATAGCAATATTGTTCCAGAGAGGGGTGCGCTCATCTGGAGGGTTAAAAGCATAGATGAATGAGCATTCGAAGTTGGCAGATTGTGGCGTGACGGTGGTGGGAGGTGTGATGGAGGGGTTATAGGAGATTTTACAGTGGAGGATCTGATCATTTGTGAAGATAGGGGTGAGGTGGAGGAAGCATGGGTTCCACCAAACCCAGATGTGACAACTTTGGTCCGTGGTGAGGTTTGAGGTATGTTTCTAGTTGGGAATGAGGGAGGAAAGAGCTTTTATTTTCCTATCCTTAATCTTTCCACCAAACCCAGATGAGGAGGTTTATGTCTGCAAGCGTGTTGAGATCAAAACAGTCAACAAGCTCAGATGTGGGTTAGAAGGATGAAGAAGGGTTGTGTAAAAGTTTTTCATTATGGATGAGGATGGTATTAAATTCTCCCATAAGGACCCAAGGGGAGGAAGGGTTGAGGAGGTTTATGATAGCAATATTGTTCCAAAGAGGGGTGCGCTCATCTGGAGGGTTAAAAGCATAGATGAATGAGCATTCGAAGTTGGCAGATTGTGGCGTGACGGTGGTGGGAGGTGTGATGGAGGGGTTATAGGAGATTTTACAGTGGAGGATCTGATCATTTGTGAAGATAGGGGTGAGGTGGAGGAAGCATGGGTTCCACCAAACCCAGATGTGGCAACTTTGGTCCGTGGTGAGGTTTGAGGTATGTTTCCAGTTGGGAATGAGGGAGGAAAGAGCTTTTATTTTCCTATCCTTAATCTTTGTTTCGATAATGCCAATGACTTCAAGGGAGTAGTGATGGACTAAATCTCGAATGGCTTTTTGCTTGTTAGGGTGATTTAGCCCCCAAACGTTCCAAGCGTAGAGGTTAAGATTCATTTAAAACGTTGTGGTTGTTGCATGCACCCTTGATGCTTGCAAGAGGGAGATTTTTTCTTGGGGTAAGAAGGGGGTTTGGGAGTGGTTCGTGAGGGGAGTTGGGTATAGGAGAGGTGGTGGTGGATAAGGTTTGCAATGGGTCGCTCTTGGGGTTATCCGGGGGGTTAAGGTATGGGGTTGTGATGATGGGGTGACGTTCGGATTAGCAAGGGGGGGCAACTGAGAAGCACTGATATCATCTCGAATGCAGGAAGGGAAAGGCATGCTCGGTGGGGGTTTGATTTGGTTCGGGATGAGCTGTGGGTGAGGATTGTCGGTGGGTTGCGTGATAAGAAAGGAGGCATTAGGAGTGGGTAACAAGGGCCCGAGGTTAGATGGAGGGAGGGTGCGAGTATGGTTAGCCTTGGCAGGGTTCGGGGCATTGGTAGGGGAAGATGACTTGCATCTGTGGCCAAAGAGGAGGCAACTTGGACAGTGCTCCGGGAGCCAATCATAAACTATTTTTTGAGAGATTGTTTCACCCTCAGGTCCGATAAAAGTGAGCTCTCTGAGTAGAGGTTTCGTAGCTTGAATTATCACGAGGACCCTAGCGAATACAATCCTCTCTTGGTAAGCAGAGCATGAGTCAGTGAGGAGGGGTATACCAATTGTCGATCCAATTCTTAGCCAACATTCGGGGGGACTAAAATCGATAATCCAATTCATGAAGAGAGGCCCATATTGAGACGGAAGAGAGGCTGGAGTAGTCCAGGGTCATTCCATGGCACCATCGCTTGAGAAGAAGAGAGTTCGATCCGTTTATGATCGAGGGGCTGCCGAGGAGGACAACGTTGAGATCATCCTCAGAATCAAATTGGAAGATAAACATCCCTTTTTCATTTCGTAGAATCTTCGGTTGTGTAGAGAGTTTGTAGGAGGAGAGAGAGACAAATGATGACATCCGTTTGAAGGCAAGGGGAGTACCCAAGGGGAAGCCAACAAGTGAAAGGTTCCATTTGGATATCGTGTCAGAGATATCCTCATTAGTGAATCGGATTATACCGTTATCAAGGTCTGGGGTGTAGGAAAGAGGGACATGGTTCCAAGCTTTAGCATTTAAGAAGATGTCTTTGAAAGTAGCTTTTGGGGTGTTAAGGGGTGTCAGGAGAATGTTTGGAGAAGTATAGTTGACATGTTGTAGGTCAGGTGAAGGGACGGGGTTATCTGAAGGGGCAGCTTGAAAATTCATCGCAAGAGTGTTCGCTCCAAACGGTGTGTGCAAGCTTTAAATTTATAACCGAGGAAATAAGCTTAAACAAGGATTTGAACCAGCAGTGTACGGGTCAATCATAGTAAAAGCAAGAAATTCAAGGGGTCAATCACAGGGACTCAGTGAAACAAAGCAGGTATAGGTTGTCTATGTAATTACTAACCACGAAAGCAATCAAAGCAATCAAAGATGATAAAAAAAGTCAATTAAAGGAATATGCAATTCTAGGGATTAAAGTGTCTAGTTGTGGTTCCAACTCAAGATCTAAAGATAAGCGGACAAAGCTGAGATTTTGCAAAGGGAAGGTGTTTCTAAAGCGGAGTAGATCACCGGGGTAAGTCTCACTACTCACTATCCCAAACCGTAACTCCTATTACCGGGTAAGTCTCAAGGAATTAAGGTAAAGAACTATAACCTCAAACCAACACACCACCTAAGGGAATAAAATCAACCTTTACCGGGTAAGTCTCAGGCTAACTCACAAAGATGGGATGAAGGCACACTCAAACCCCAATAAAGGATAAACCTTTATTACCTATCGCTTATGATCTTAGGTAAACAAGTAAAGGAATTACCGGTTAAGTCTCATCCTAGGCTTGCATTGGACCAGGAAAGGTGTAATAAGGATAGGATTTGGCAAACTCTAACACTTAACTCTCAGTTTTGGATCAAAAGGTCACCTCGGTCAGACGAATTCCACCTCGGCCGGGGTGTTCATCGGCTGAGCGAGATGTTCTAGGGTTAAGGATAAAGACTCGAGCTTTCAGGGTCCTACTGGGATTAAGATCATTCTATCATCGTCTTTCCCACAACTTTCAGCCAATCACCCTAGAATCACATAAAGAAATTAGCCACTCATCATCATGAAAGCAATAATCAAATTAATGGGAAGAAAGTGAATATTTGAACACAAAGACTTTAAGAATAAAGCTTTAATAACTGAATCAAATATCACACAATTAAGCGTTCCTTGAACACAACCAAACAAGACAACAAACCAAGAAAATAGCCTAAGTAAATCTCACAAACTCTTTCAAGCTATCTTCCAACAAGGAAATCTTCCTTCTTCCTTCAATCTTGAAGGGATATCTTCTTAATTGCTAGATGTTTTCGGCTCTCTAAGCCTGTCTAAGCATGGTTGAACTTGTGGAAAATCCAACCCTTTTTATAGGAAAATTATCTCTCCAAAGATAAAATATCTTAGAAACATATTTTCCATAAAATAGGTAAAAATATATCAGCTGAATATATCTTCTTCCTTCCAGAAATCCAGCCCAAAAATATAAGATCTTCTTTCCATAATTAAAATATCTCAGCCAAATAAAATATATCTCTCCGCGTCCAGGGTGTTCGCCTCGGTCGGGGCGTTCTTCGAAATCATCTCGATCGAGGTGGTACCGTAGCCGACCGAGGTGAATCACAACTGAATGTGAAATCTCTTAAATCTGGTCCAAAGTAAATCTTAAATCCATTTTCATGCTTCCTGGGTCTTTCCTTAAGGCTCCTGAATGTAGCTCCAATGATTCCTTAGCTCCTTTAGCTCTGTTTTAGTCCAAAACGTGCCGTTTTACCTAAAATTACAATGAAACTAGGTGTAGACCTCGATTCTCGCAAAGGTAGATGAAATAGCAATATAATGACATAATATAAATCCAAACATGCAGATTATTGAAGATAAAACATCTAAACAAGTCCCAAAATATAGATTATAATTCATGCTATCAAAATACCCCATACTTAGCCCTTGCTTGTCCCCAAGCAAGTTCCAAATCTAAAATACAATATAGAATGGATTATAAGTTATAAAAATCAATGAAAAGCCTTTCAAGATATTTTTAGTGGTGTGCTCCACTCATAGATCACCCTAAGAGAATGCTTCATGGAATTTAAAATCAAAATATGATCAAAACATTTTATAAATATAAGAAAGTCGTTCATCTTTGCATAAAATCATAGAATGCATAATAAATCATAATTATCGAAATTAATCATGTATAATCCAATTTAAACCACTAAGTCAATCAACAAGCTCGAGGTCTCAAGGGCTTCCCAAAAGAAAGGTCAAGAAACGTGTAGGGTAGGGATGTATAGAAGGTAATGTGGTGCTAGAATCCGGGAAAAGGATATCACTTCACTTTAACTTGAACTTCAACATCATCTACCAATAAGTTTTGCTTATTTTACACTTTTTCTTTTTTTACTTTACTTTTTGGGATGCATGGACAGAGGTGCACAATAACCGAAGCCTAGGAAATCAGCAATCATCAATTTCTTGAGATGCATCAAACCCTTAATGCACATACCATGACCCGTTAGGAATATCGCTCAATCCGACTTTGGCAAGACACAAACACCCGGCCATGTGAATGGTGCCGAGTTACTCATCATTATGATTGACTTCCCCAAACCTATTATTACTTTCTAACACATTAGCCAACATCTCAACTTTTACTTCACTTGCTTTCACCACTTGCTTCCAAATTCCCGGATAGGTAAAGGGAGGAAAAAATGTATATGAGGGGCTAAGCATGATCAAGAAGAAGAAGAGAAGAGAATGAATTGCCTTGGTCTTTCCAGGAAGAAAGTGAGAGAACTCATCATGTGGTGTCAACCTTCAAATTCAACATAATTTGGATAAAAATAAAGTATTAAACATGCCAAAATTTCAAACAAATCATTTAACAACTCAAACATATTATAAAACCTTTCAAACATATAAAGATTTCAAAACCAATCTGCAGACAAAATCTTCACTGAGATCATATCCAGAGAAGAAGCACAAAAACTTTTTTCGAAAAATTTCTTTCAGTTAACCTACCTCGGTCGAGATGTTCTAAGTCAACCGAGGTGCATCACCTCGTTCGGTCAGAATCATCCCGGTCGAGGTCTGTTTTTCGACGTTTTTTCTCAATCAAATAACCTGTATGTATGCATGTAATCTCAGATAAACACATAGAGCATAATAAGATCATAAATATCCATCAAGTAGCATACAATCATCCATAGTCAAATAACATATCCGCATACCCCATACTTGGGACACATTGTCCCAATGGGTCAAATAAGTCTAGAAAATAGAGTACTCACTAGACAAAGGCTGAGCTGCATAATAAATAAAGAAAGAAATCCTGCATGCTCTAATCTCGATCTGGTGGTGGTGGTGGTGGCACGTACGGATGTAGAGAAGGGTCAAACGGGTAGCCCATGATCTGCTGAAACTGAATCTCAGCCATCCTGCGTTGATAGTGTTGGCTCTCCCGTATCTCCATCATCTCCACGGACAAGGCGGCGTAGGAGTCGATCATCTGATCCGTCAGTGCATCTATCCGTCGATGGGTTATAGGATCTCTCTGTCTGCGGGGTCGACGCCTAGTCGGACGTGGTGGTGCTGGTGCATCCTCCTCTGTCTCCTCCTCGTCGAGGTCGACGACTGGCACACTGGGACCAGCTGTATCTGTCCCTGTCTCCATAGCAACTCCACCATCATCCTCCTCCTCAACCTCCTCCTCCTCCTGTACCGGGACTACTGCATCTCTAGCATCCTCAATGTACGGGATCCAAGCAGTGGACCAGTATTGAGGGTCAAACACGGAGAACTGAGATGACCATCTAATACCCTGAGTAGATGTCTGCTCCCAAGGCATCGCCACATATGGCGTAGTAAGTCCACGAGGAACCAGAATCCTCCTCGTGATCATCTCCTGCAGACCAAGCGGCTTGGCAGCCGCCACCATGGTACAAGCGCTCAAATCGAGGCCAATGTAGCTCGCTATGTGAGTCACTAGGCCGCCACAACAGATATCTCCCTTCGCCTTCGCCTTGGTCCTTTGGAGATCCTCTGCTAGTATCCCTCCAAAATTTGGAACTCCTCCAGTAACCATACAGTATAAAGTCAGCAGCTCGCCCTGTCTAATCTTTTTGGGGCGTCTCAGTACGCGCAAGAAGTGACTCACTAAGGATCATGTGGGCAAGTCTAAAGGCCAGGTGGAAGATAATACGCTCTCTAGAGTCTCCAGGTCTCCACCTATCAGCGTGCTCAACTACATGAGCTATCTGACCCCAGAACTGACGTGCCACTGCTCTGGAGGGGAAATCCTGTACAGCAGGGGCTGAGAAGCCAAAAATATCCCTGAAGTGGTCTAGGGGAATGATGTAGTTCCGGTTCATCAACCGGAACTTGATGCTCCTGGTCTCAGGGACGTGAGTCACATAACTCACAAACTCCAAGGTCGGCTCAAGGTAGGCTGGAGCTCTGATCTTAGTAAACTGCTCCAGCCCTACCATAGCTATCATCCACCTCAAATCGTCATCCACATAGAGGCAGTCGAATGCGGTAATATCTAAAAATCGTGGTGCAACCACTGGACGTGCCGCTATACAGTCATAGTCTACCTGGTGACGCTCATGGATCACCGGTATGGAGCGGCGTGAAGGAGAAGAAGGAGAAGGAGAGGATCTATCTCTCAGAACTAGCTGCTTGTCAGAACTCATTTTTATATCTCACTGTCAGACCACCTCGGTCAACTTGACAACTCTCAAGAACACCTCGGTCGAGACGCAGGTTGATTGGACCGAGGTAGATGATTGTTCGATCGAAACTCTCAGAAATCCAGTTTTTTTCCCCCGATATCACTACCAATTGTTCCTATGGGGTACTTATACCTTTTCCAGCACAATGCAGGGGCAACCAAAGCCCAATTTGATCGAAAACAGTGGAAGAAGAGGACGTTAGGGTTTTTTTTGATTTACCCCAGATTTGGTCGATTTGGAGCGTTTTTGCTGCAGATTGTCGATTGTAACTCGTTCCTATAGCCTTTCCTTGCAGTTTGGAAGCAAGAATCGTTGAAAACGATCGAAGATTGGAGAGCGAGGTGATTTGGGTCGCCGCGGTCGAGAAGGTGTGAGAGGGAAGAGAGAGAAATCTCAGCCCCCTTTTATACCCTTTTCTGGAACTGTTGTCACCTCGGTCGAGATGGTCCCGACTGGACCGAGGTGATGTGGACCGAGGTGGATCTTCAGTAACCCTTGTTGCCTCGGTTGCTCAAGAATCATCTTGGTCGAGGTGTTGTGACAGCAACCGAGATGTGTCTCAGTCAAACTCCGTCTTCTCAAATTCTCAAACTTTTGTCCTTCCAATGTTGCTCTTGAGTTGTATTCCTTCCTTAGAGAGTACCTGGTTTCTGTCTAGGACGCCAAAAACAAAGCAAAGCAAAGCAAAAACAAACTATCTAAAACTAGACTAGAAAAGGAAACAGAAAGCAATACCTTGGGTTGCCTCCCAAGAAGCGCTTGGTTTAAGGTCGCTAGCTGGACCGTACGTCGTCCTTAAACATGTTGGGGCGTATCCTCACCCCATACTTCAACTCCATCATGGGGTGAGATAAGGAAGTCTATCAACCGTTCCAGCAAATACAAATGCTCGTCCGGGAATAAATCGTTGATGGGTGGTTCGTCCTTTTCGCGTGAAGAAGGGGGTAACCGGCTGAGGTGATCCGCAACAGAATTTTCGGATCCCTTCTTATCGCGGATCTCTAGGTCAAACTCTTGAAGCAAGAGAATCCATCGAATAAGACGTGGCTTAGCATCCTTCTTAGCTAGTAAGTAACAAATAGCTGCGTGGTCGGTGTAAACAACAACTTTTGCTCCCACTAAGTAAGAACGAAATTTCTCGAAGGCATATACAACCACCAATAGTTCCTTTTCGGTGGTGGCGTAGTTACGCTGGGCTTCGTCTAGCGTCTTGCTAGCATAGTAAATGGCGGTGGTCCGGCCATCCTTCTTTTGTCCAAGCACCGCTCCTACCGCCACATCACTTGCATCGCACATGATCTCAAAGGGCAAGGTCCAATCCGGGGGTTGAATAATGGGAGCGGAGATCAACGCTTCCTTAATCTTGTAAAATGCGTCAAGACATTCCTGCGAAAACTCAAAAACAACATCTTTATTCAAGAGTTTAGTTAGTGGTTTAGAGATCTTCAAGAAATCCTTGATGAACCTCCTGTAGAAACCTGCGTGCCCGAGGAAACTCCGTACTCCTTTAACAGAACAAGAGGACGGAAGTTTCTCTATAGTCTCGATCTTAGCTCGATCGACTTAAATACCTCGACTGGAAACGAGGTGTCCTAGTACAATGCCTTCATTAACCATAAAGTGACACTTCTCCGAATTCAAAACGAGATTAGTGTCTTCACATCTTTGTAGAACTAGAGAAAGGTTAGATAGGCAATCATCAAAAAAGGAACCATATACTGAAAAATCATCCATAAATACCTCCATGATCTCCTCTATATACTCAGAAAAGATAGCCATCATGCATCGCTGGAAGGTAGCGGGTGCATTACATAATCCAAATGGCATCCTCCTATAGGCGAATGTCCCCCATGGACAAGTAAAAGTGGTCTTCTCTTGATCATCCGGATGGATAGGGATCAGGAAGAAACCAGTGTAACCGTCTAGATAGCAGAAATGTGAATGCTGCGCTAACCGTTCGAGCATTTGATCGATAAAGGGAAGCGGAAAATGGTCCTTCCGAGTGGTTGCGTTCAGCTTCCTATAGTCGATGCACACCCTCCAGCCCGTGACGGTCCTAGTTGGGATCAACTCGCTATTCTTATTTATCACAACGGTCATCCCTCCTTTCTTCGGAACAACATGTACTGGGCTTACCCACTTGCTATCCGAGATAGGAAATATGATACCTGCATCCAACAACTTAAGAATTTCTTTCTTCACAACCTCTTTCATGATCGGATTTAACCATCTTTGAGGTTCCCGTGAAGTCTTATGATCGTCTTCCATTAGAACTCTATGCATGAAGAAAGAGGGCTTAATACCAATAAGATCATCAATAGTATATCCCAAAGCCTTTTGATGCTTTCTCAAGACATGCATTAGCTTAGATAATTCAGTTTCGGAAAGGGAAGCACTAACAATGACGGGATAAGTAGAATCCGATCCAAGAAAAACATACCTCAAGTGATTTGGGAGTTGTTTAAGCTCCACAACTGGGGGTGCTTTCTTAGGGGGATCCCTGCTTCCTTCTTCCAGTAGAGTAGATTCAGATCGAGGAACTGGACTTTCAAAAGTCTCAGTTGACATCATCTCGCTTGCGACCTCGGTCGAGGTGCAGAGTGGGTGACCGAGATGTTCTTCAGCTAAGAACACCTCACCTGGTCCAGAAGGTGCCTCGGTCGAGGTACTGCAACTGGGACCGAAACTGGAGATCTTCTTCTCCTACATTAGTTTTTCAAATTTAGCTCCTGGATCTTCTTCCAGTGCTTTTAGGCTCCGTATATCTGCATCACAAGAAGCATCTATACCTTCTTCTATCAAGCCAAAGCTAATAACTTTTTCAAGTGGATCATTAACAAGGATAGAGCTCACCAATTCTCTCGATTCTTCTTCATCATAGATGTTGAAGATATCATCTCCCAGCTGCTCTCCCTTCATTGCAGCAAGCAATGCAAACTCCACTTGATCTCCGCCAATGTTGAACTTCAACTTGGCGTTCTTACAATCCACGTTGCAACCCGAAGTCGCTAGAAATGGCCTCCCGAGAATGATAGGAATGGGATAATCTGGGGGAATGTCAAGTACTACAAAGTCTATAGGTAAGTAGAAGTTACCTAACTTAACCGGAACGTCTTCCAAAATACCCACGGGATGGGTAATGGAGCGATCCGCCATGTATAGCCTTATCTTCACCGGCTTAGGCTCTCCAAGGCCGATCTTCACGCATAGCTCCAGCGGAATGATGCTTATGCTGGCTCCTAGATCACACAAGGCTTCGCAAGTCACATCCCCAACTTGTATGGGAATGCAAAACGAGTCGGGATCCCTTAATTTGGGTGGCATCTTCTCCTTCATAATTTGAATGAGCTCCGAGGATTTAGATGTCATCCTTACTTCACCTATGTCTTCCAGTTTTCTTTTCCTTGATAGTATCTCTTTCAAGAACTTCCCATATGCGGGCTTCCCTAGAATAGCATCAAGGAAAGGGAAGTTAATTTGTAGTTTATTCATCAAGTCAAGGAACTTACCAAAGTGTTTGTCTAGATGTGCTTTGGCTCTTGACTGGGGAAATGGAAGTGGTGGTTTATAAGTAGGAGGTGGAACATAAACTTCAGATTTCTCCTCCTCTTTCTGAGGCTCCACCTCGGTTGGTACCTCGGCCGAAGTGTTCTTCGACTGTACCTGGACCGAGGTGTTCTTCGTCTTGACTGGCATCGACCGAGGCACTGGATCTGCAGTTTTCAATCCACTTCTCGTCGTTATTGCCATGATTTGTCCCTTGGGATTGCTCTCTGTCCTTGCTGGGAGCTTCCCTGGATCTCTTGGCGCTTCATTCGCCTTGTTAAATAGTTGTTGTTCTAAGGCCTTTTGTGCCTTTGAAAATGAAGTCATGGATGTCTCCATTGCATTTAGTTTGGTCAAGATAGCCTCCAACACTGCATCTTTCTTTTCTGGTTGGGATGAACTTGATCCTCGTTATTGGCTCTTCACTTGAGTAGAAGAAGAGGAAGAAGAGAGGATCGGATTAGAAGAATCGTTCGAATTTGAGTTCGGGTAAGGGTTACCCGATTTTTGATTGTTGGATCTCCAATTGTTGCTGTTGGAGCCTCTATTGTTGTTGTAGTTGTTGTTTCGGGAACCTTGATTGTTGTTCCTTGACCCTTGATATCCTCCTTCTTCCTTTTTGGTTTGAGCAACCAAAAGGTCTTTCAATTGTTTCACATCGTTCTTCAACGAGGTGAGTTGATTATTGTTTGGTGGAGCTTCTTGGAAGTTGACTCTTTTAACTCCACCTTCAGCTCCTTGATGGGTATATTTCTCCACGTGCAAAGCTTGTTTTTCTATGAACTCCCAAGCTTTGTCAACCGGCATGTCCATCAATGTGCCGGCGGATAGCAGTTGAAGGTTGAACTGGGTGCTTCCATCCAGTCCCTTGAAGTATATCTCCAACAACTCTATCTTTGGAATCCCATGATGTGGGCAATCCAAAAGAATGTCTTTAAATCTCTCCCATGACTTGGACAAACTCTCCTTGTCCTTCATGATGAATGCGTTGATCTTCCCTCTCATTTCAGCGGTCTTTGAGGGGGAAAGAATTTAGTTAAGAACTCCGTCGTCATCTCCTCCCAAGTGCTGATTTTTCCGGGGGAAGAGATTGATACCAAGTAAGCGCCCTGTCTTTCAAAGAGAAATAGAAAGGCCTTAGCTTGTAATTGTCGTTTTATAGCCTTGAAGGTCTCAAGGTCTCCATCAAGATCTCATAGTTTTGCAGATGTTGATGCGGAGATTCCCTTTCTAGCCCTCCAAACTGGCATTGGCGAATCATGGAAAGAACTTGCGGTCGAAGTTCATAGTCATGCTCCGCTGGATCGCCGAGATTTACTCTTGGACGCCTTAGTTGCTGGTTAGGGTCCATCCGCTGCCCTAGGGTCTGTGGAAAACCTGCAAATAGAGCGTTTCGGACCGGCATCCGAGGTGGAAGTATCTCGACCAGGGCAGCTGGAACTGGGTCCTGCCTCGGTTGAGGATCTGGATCTGGGTCTTGCCTCGGTCGAGGATCTGGATTCGGTCGAGGTAGATATTGGTCCCGTAAAGCTGCCATATCTGCTTCGATCGCCTCCGTCCTTGTGCGAGTTTCTTCCCTTTCCAGTCGCAGTTCTTCTTTACTGAGGCGCAGTTGTTCCAATGCCTCCTTCAATTCGGCCTCAAGATCGCGATCGTCTTCGTTGGCCATCTCCGCTTCCTTTAAGCGTCTTTTGTACGTCTTTTCTGGTTCGGGATCGTAAGGAACGATTTCCTTTCCAGTGCGGGTTCTTCGCATAAACCAAAGAGAAAGAACCTGCGGAAGTCACTCAAGTAGAGTGGTTAGTAGCAACAGGGGCAAGTGCCCCGAAAGACTACCGCAACCGGCTTGGTCTAGACCAAATCCCCGGCAACGGCGCCAAAAACTTGTTCGCTCCAGACGGTGTGTGCAAACTTTAAATTTATAACCGAGGAAATAAGCTTAAACAAGGATACGAACCCGCATTGTACGGGTCAATCGTAGTAAAAGCAAGAAATTTCAGGGGTCGATCACAAGGACTCGGTGAAACAAAGCAGGTATAGGTTGTCTATGTAATTACTAACCACGAAAGCAATCAAAGCAATCAAAGATGATAAAAAAGTCAATTAAAGGAATATGCAATTCTAGGGATTAAAGCGTCTAGTTGTGGTTCCAACTCAAGATCTAAAGATAAGCGGACAAAGCTGAGATTTTGCAAAGGGAAGGTGTTTCTAAAGCGGAGTAGATCACCGGGTAAGTCTCACTACTCACTATCTCAAACCGTAACTCCTATTACCGGGTAAGTCTCAAGGAATTAAGGTAAAGAACTATAACCTCAAACCAACACACTACCTAAGGGAATAGAATCAACCTTTACCGGGTAAGTCTCAGGCTAACTCACAAAGATGGGATGAAGACACACTCAAACCCCAATAAAGGATAAACCTTTATTACCTATCGCTTATGATCTTAGGTAAACAAGCAAAGGAATTACTGGGTAAGTCTCATCCTAGGCTTTCATTGGACCAGGAAAGGTGTAATAAGGATAGGATTTGGCAAACTCTAACACTTAACTCTCAGTTTTGGATCAAAAGGTCACCTCGGTCAAACGAATTCCACCTCGGCCGGGGTGTTCATCGGCTGAGCGAGATGTTCTAGGGTTAAGGATAAAGCCTCGAGCTTTCAGGGTCCTACTGGGATTAAGATCATTTTATCATCGTCTTTCCCACAACTTTCAGCCAATCACCCTAGAATCACATAAAGAAATTAGCCACTCATCATCATGTAAGCAATAATCAAATTAATGGGAAGAAAGTGAATATTTGAACACAAAGACTTTAAGAATAAAGCTTTAATAACTGAATCAAATATCACACAAATAAGCGTTCCTTGAACACAACCAAACAAGACAACAAACCAAGAAAATAGCCTAAGTAAATCTCACAAACTCCTTCAAGCTATCTTCCAACAAGGAAATATTCCTTCTTCCTTCAATTGATAGCATGAATTATAGTCTATATTTTGGGGTTTGTTTGGACGTTTTATCTTTCATAATCCGCATGTTTGTATGTACATTATGTGATTTTACTACCATTTCATCTACCTTTGCGAGAATCGAGGTCTACACCTAGTTTCGTTGTAATTGCAGGTAATATGGTACGTTTTGCATCAAAAAGGAGCAAAAGAAGTCATGAGTCATTTGGAGCTACATCCAGGAAGCATAGCCATGGATTAAAGATTTACTTTGGACCAGATTTAAGAGATTTCACACTCAGTCGAGATTCACCTCGGTTGACTACAGAGTCATCTCGACCGAGGTGATCCAGGGGAGTCGGCTCGACCGAGGCGAACACCTGGGGCGCGGCGAGAATATTTTATTCTTGGCTGAGATCTTTTATTTTTGGAAGGAGATCTTATATTTTTTGGGCTGGGCTCCTGGAAGGAAGAAGATATATCCTGATTATATTTTACCTATTTTTATGGGAAAAGATCTTTCTAAGATATCTTATCTTTGGAGAGTAATTTTCCTATAAAAAGGGTCGGATTTCCCACAAATCCGACACCCGCTATCACTCGGATCAGATCCCGCAACGACGGAGATCCAGCTTACACCATCGTAGCAGCCATACTCCATTGGGAGATTTGAAGAACCTTGTTGAAGGTTGAAGATTGAAGACCATAGCTTTTATAGCTTTTGAAGGGTTTAGTAAGATCATCTTAGATTCCCTTCTTTGTTGTCTTGTCTTGTTTGGATTGATATCCAAGGAACGCTTTTGTGTGATATTTGATTCAGTTATAGAAGTCTTTTCACCTAATTCTTCTTGTTCAAGTATTCACCTTCTTCCCATATATTTGATTGATATTTTCATGATGATGAGTGGCTAATTTCCTTGTGTGATTCTAGGGTGATTGGCTGAAGGTTGTGGGAAAAACAATGACAGAATAGTCTTAGATTCCAGTAGGATCCTGAAAGTTCGAGTCTTTAACCTTAACCCTAAGCATCTCGCTCAGTCGATGAACATCTCGGCCGGGATGGAATTTGGCTCGACCGAGGTGACTTACCTGATCCGTAACTGAGAGTTAAGTGTTAGAGTTTGCCAAATCCTATTCTTATTACACCTTTCCTGGTTCAATGCAAGCTTAGGATGAGACTTACCCGGTAATTCCTTAGTTTGAGTACCTAAGATCATAAGTATAGGTAATAAAGGTTTATCCTTTATTGGGGTTTGAGTGTGCTTTCATCCCATCTTTGTGAGTTAGCCTGAGACTTACCCGGTAAAGGTTGATTCTATTCCCTTAGATGGTGTGTTAGTTTGAGATTATAGTTCTTTATCTTAATTCCTTGAGACTTACCCGGTGATCTACTCATACTTTAGAAACACCTTCCCTTGCAAAAACCTCAGCTTTGTCCGCTTATCTTTAGATCTTGAGTTGGAACCACAACTAGACGCTTTAATCCCTAGAATTGCATATTTGTTTTATTGACTGTTTATCATCTTTGATTGTGTTAATCACCTCTAGTGGTTAGTATTCATTTAAGCAAACCGTAATTGGACTTTGTTTCACCAAGTCCCTGTGATCGACCCCTGGAATTCCTTGCTTTTACTACGATTGACCCGTACACTGCGGGTTCGCATCCTGGTTTTGAGCTTGTCTAGGGTTATAAATTTAAAGCTTGCACACACCGTTTTGGAGCGAACATCAATCTTGAAGGGAAATCTTCTTAATTGCTGGATGCTTTCGGCTCTCTAAGCCTGTCTAAGCATGGTTGAACTTGTGGAAAATCCAACCCTTTTTATAGGAAAATTATTTCTCCAAAGATAAAATATCTTAGAAAGATATTTTCCATAAAATAGGTAAAAATATTTAAGGTGAATATATCTTCTTCCTTCCAGAAATTCAGCCCAAAAATATAAGATCTTCTTTTCATAACTAAAAGATCTCAGCCAAATAAAATATATCTCGCCGCGTCCAGGGTGCTCGCCTCGGTCGGGGCGTTCTTCGAAATCACCTCGGTCGAGGTGGTACTGTAGCAGACCGAGGTGAATCACAACTGAATGTGAAATCTCTTAAATCTGGTCCAAAGTAAATCTTAAATCCATTTTCATGCTTCCTGGGTCTTTCCTTAAGGCTCCTGAATGTAGCTCCAATGATTCCTTAGCTCCTTTAGCTCCGTTTTAGTCCAAAACGTGCCGTTTTACCTACAATTACAATGAAACTAGGTGTAGACCTCGATTCTCGCAAAGGTAGATGAAATAGCAATATAATCACATAATATACATCCATACATGCAGATTATTGAAGATAAAACGTCTAAACAAGTCCCAAAATATAGACGATAATTCATGCTATCAAAGAGGTATTGAAGGGCCTGACGGTAACGCTAAGGGAGCGCTAGGGTCGATCGGAAGGCAAGGGGGAGAGGAGTTAGAAGAGACCTCAGTTTTTGGAGTCAGTGGTGGGCAAGGGGATATAGCGACCTGATCGGCATTAGTGATGGTGGTGGGATTACCGGCAAGAGGTTGGGCGGAAGGAACGTGGGACACTTTGGAGGGGGATGAAGGGAGAGGCGGGAAGGTAGTTGTCGAGGTAATGGAGGGGGTTTTCATAACCGTGTGTTTGGACAGTAGGGCATTGTTGGAACGTACGAGCTCTTTCGGAACTGATCGAAGGGGCTAGGGGGTGCGGAAGGGGAAGCAGATTTGGATGATGGGCTGCGGTATAGTTGTGAGAGCTTGATCGAGCTCCTCTTTGAGCGTTTGGTGCTTCCCATGCCAGGGCAGGAGGGGGTGGATTTTTTGTGTGGGGGGGAGCTATACTAGGGATGGAGGAAAATGGGGGCTTTGCTTCGGTAGGGGCTGAGAGCTTGTATTGATTTTGGTGAAGATTTGTTCGGATCCTTGAAAGATAAGTTGATTCAACATTTTGGAAATGAAAAATCTCATACAAAGAGAATTACATTTTTGAGATTTTTCATTTCCAATGCAAGCTTAGGATGAGACTTACCCGGTAATTCCTTAGTTTGTGTACCTAAGATCATAAGTATAGGTAATAAAGGTTTATCCTTTATTGGGGTTTGAGTGTGCTTTCATCCCATCTTTGTGAGTTAGCCTGAGACTTACCCGGTAAAGGTTGATTCTATTCCCTTAGATGGTGTGTTAGTTTGAGATTATAGTTCTTTATCTTGATTCCTTGAGACTTACCCGGTAATAGGAGTTACGGTTTAGGATTAGTGAGTAGTGAGACTTACCCGGTGATCTATTCACACTTTAGAAACACCTTCCCTTGCAAAAAAAAACCTCAGCTTTGTCCGCTTATCTTTAGATCTTGAGTTGGAACCACAACTAGACGCTTTAATCCCTAGAATTGCATATTTGTTTTATTGACTGTTTATCATCTTTGATTGTGTTAATCACCTTTAGTGGTTAGTATTAATTTAAGCAAACCGTAATTGGACTTTGTTTCACCAAGTCCCTGTGATCGACCCCTGGAATTCCTTGCTTTTACTACGATTGACCCGTACACTGCGGGTTCGCATCCTGGTTTTTAGCTTTGTCTAGGGTTATAAATTTAAAGCTTGCACACACCGATTTGGAGCGAACAGTTTGTCACGGTTTCAAGTAAAATAGAGTGCGAAAATAAAAAGATCGACACACGATATGTTTACGAAGTTCGGCTTTAACGCCTACGTCTCACCTAGGGTTTTCAACCCTAGAATTTCAATTATCTATTATCTCGCTTCCTTTGAGTCCTATATACAACCTAGAAGAACTTCCCTTCTTCTCTCACTTGTAGCCTCACCTCTACTACCTAGTCAACTCAAAACTCACGAATAATAGCCTAGTCACTTCGTAGAGTATCACTGAGTATAACACTCTCTAGATATGCCAATATAGCTCTTGTGTTTATCTATCTCTCTGAACAGAAAAGAAACAAGGATCCCACTTGAGAATTGATAAACTATGTCGATGAAGAAGGTTGAAGAAAGTCTGTGTAAGCACTTATTCTTCCTTCACCGTGGCTGGATTCTTTTATATCTTATGTAGAGGGTTGCAGATTTCTTTCTTGAGCATTTGAACGTGTCTACAACTTTCCACAGAATCCGAACAAATCTTCACTAGAAGCTAGTCGTTTGAACGTTCAAATCTGCTCCATATATATCGAACCATATCTTCTTCAAAATCGTAGCTTGTTGAAGAAAATAGTAGTTGAAGATCTTCTTGTTATCTTCTGCAGAATCTGCTCCATATGTATCGTCGAAGATCTTCTTGTTATCTTCTACAGAATCAGCTTCATATATATCGTGGAAAATCTTTTTGTTATCTTCTGTAGAATATGCTCCATATATATCGTTAAAGATCTTCTATATCCGTTTGTTATCTCCTACATGATCTGCTCTATATATATTTATGTTCCATATATATCGTTGAAGATCTTTCTCCATTCGTCTACAAAATATGCTCCATCGTCTCTCTCATATTCTGCGTAAACATGTAACAAACTAGACAAGAAATCTACATATCACTAGTACAAAGACCCCCCCCTAGACCTCGCTTATGTTGGAGCAGTTTGAAAGAACCGTGATCAAATGTATTTTTGGACCATGGTTATATGTATAACCGAGGTCAATTGTTTTTTTTATTTGTAAAAATTTTGGACCCGGTTATATAATTTAACCGGGGTATTAAAATTTCGGACCCCGATTTTTAAATAACCATGGTAAAAAACGATGTCGGACCCTGGTTTTTAAATAACCGTGGTAAAAAAGCCTAATTGAACGGCGTCATTTTGTGCCTAATTAGGAAAACAATGCACCGGCGCCCTCTCTACAGTTACGTTTGCCCTAACCTATCAACCCCGTCCTCCTTTGTGTTCAACCATCCGGCGACTAGTGGCAATTCTCCACCTTGATTCCAGTTACGTTAGCCCTAACCTATCGATCCCAACCATCCGACGGCTGGTGGAGGTGACTGGCGACTGCGGCGGGCGATTCTCCACCTCGACCCCGACTCTCCAACAGATGACTGGCGACTACTTATTATGATTTCCTTCATCGTTGTCATCCTCCTTGGACTCGGTATCATCTCTCTCCCAAGCTGAAACTCTTCCGCCAAATCGCATTCTGCCAACGATCTCAACTCCATTATCCGCACTTTTGTCCGCAAGTATATTTACCAATTTGGTTTGCTAGTTTTGAATCTTTTCTTCCCTCCGTATTTTTGAAATCTCCAAGTTCTGTCCGCAGGTATATTCACTAACTTTCTTCCGCCAAATCTTTTCTTCCCTCCGTATTTTCTTCCCTTCGTTTACCGCAGTTTCTTGGTCTGAATTTACTTCTCTTCGTTCAACTTCTGGTTATTATCATTTGTTGTACTCACTTCCAAGTTGGTGTTATGGCCAACGCCTCTCAACTTCTTTTTCTAATATCACATGAAATTCATTTCCCTCACTTGATAACTTTCATCGATGGACAATTTATGCAATCTGGTGTCCGTGATGGCATGAGGTAGTCTTATCAACAATTGTGGGCTGTGCCCGGGTCTCCGTACTCCCTAGGATGGGGTTGGATTTTTGTTGATGTTTCATTCTTAGTATGAGGTTATTTAGACTTTTATTATCTTAAGTGCGTTGTTGGCTGTTAGATGCATATTGTTACATTCATGACATTAAAACACCGTTTTATGAATTTCGGTTTCCTTACTTGTGCCTTGCTGTAAGATCCTAGTAAAGTTATTGTCAAACTAAGGTTGAGACCCATTGTGAGGTCCTAACCAGTAGCTCCCCGAGTTCTAAGAATTTGGGATGTTACATCATCATCTCATAACACACACTACTAGCCTAGCTACTCTAAAGCCAAGGCCAAAGGAAAGGAAAGGAAAGGAAAGGAAAGGAAAGGAAACATGCAAATTAGGTATGTCCTGGACACGCACCTGCGGAAGCAAGAAAACGCAAGGGTGCAGCACACCGCATGGGCGGTGACACTCAGTCGCAGGGGCGGCGGCTCCAATTTGCGGGGGCGTTCGAACAGCAGAGGAGTCCTCTGTGTATTCTCTTCGATTTGTCTCTTGATCCTCTTCATTTCTTCATTGCCCCAAAGGCACTCACATACATATATACATACATGTAAACATCGAAAGGTCCAGGAAGATCAACACAAGCATTGCTTGTGAGATTCCTATGCTAAGGAAAAGGAAGGAAGGAAGAGGAAATGAAGTAAGAAAAGACAAGAAGAACCTACCATAGCTGACTCAGGAGTGGAAGGACGTCCTCACTAGCAACTAACCAAGGCACAACAGCAATAACATCAGCCATCAACAATCAGCATCAAAGCTTCACCAAGCTTACACAACCAAAAACTCCAAGAAATTTAGGAAGAACCAAGACAAGGTTAAGAGAGATAAGGAAGAACATGAAAGAGGAGAGGAAGTTGAAGGAAGGAAGGAAACCCTCACCGAGAAGGAAAAAGAGGCTTAAAAAGGAAGCACCACGGCCGAAAGCACAAGTCAAACGGTCATGGAAAGCGGCTGAGGCCGCCATTTTCGCGAGGCGGGTTCTTAGTACCGTTGGGGCAGCTCACCGCACCTGCGGCCAAACCCATCCGCAAAGGTGGGGTTCTAAGAAAACTAAGGCTCTTACATCATTATTACCGGAAACATTCATAGTATCTTTATAACCTTATGAAGATATATATTATTATTTCAGTGAAGCTATATAATGTGAAATGAACTTGAATAGATTATGATTTGAATATCCATACCTATCAAAAGAGAGTTGTTTTTAGAAGGGTATATTATATAAATAAACTTAAATTTATTTGGTATTGAATAAGAACGTTTTGTGTTGACGCTCAATGTGAACGCCGATATTCTTTTTTTATTTGGACATCAACGCTAAAACCCTTTTTTAGTTTTTGGTTAAACGTCATCAAAATGCGTTTATTTTTTCCGTTACTAAAACAAACCTCATGACTTAAACTATTTTGTTTTGAAAGATTTTGGCCTACTAGGCCTTTTTTAGTTTTGTTTTAGTAAATGTACCCCATAATTTTTTACCACTCTCATTTAATGGTAGTTAAAAATAATTAACCCATCTATTTAAAAAAAATAATTGATTTTTTTTATTTGTTATATAAGTGTAAGTTTTAATTTTTAATTACTGAATTTGTTTTATTTATTTTTTTTTTGCTTTTTTTATTTTCTTTTTTATTTCTCATACTAGAAAGTTTTCATACCAAAAGTTCATACCAGAATTTTTTCATATCAGAATTTTTTCATACTAGATTTCTCATACCAGAAGTTCATATTAGAATTTTTTTCATACTAAAATTTTTTCTTACCAAACTTTTATTTTGTCTTTTTTGTTTTTTTTGGTCCTTTTTATTTTTTATAATTTTCTGGTATTAGTTTCAAGTATGAAATTCATACCAGAATTTTTTTTATTTTCTTTTTATCCTTTTTTATTTTTTATAATTTACATACCGAAATTTACATACTGGAATTTACAAACCGGAATTTACATACTGGAATTTACAAACCGGAATTTACATACTGGAATTTAACGATGGTTGATGTCTACAACTTTACTCAGTGTATGCAAGTTTCATACCAGAAAACCTTAACTCTCATCTTACCAAGAAAATCCCTAGGCAACTGTAACACATCCATTTAGTCAAAGCAGTCAAAGTCCTTGTACAACATTGCAAGAACAGCTGGCCCAAGAGCAATCTTGATCCCTCTGGATAGCTGAGTTGCAATGGGAAAGACGTGCTGATTTACGGTCCAACAAGAAGCCACAGAGAAAACAAATCTTGATAGCCCAGCAAAAGGAAAGCGACATGATCCAACTCACGTCCATTGCAGTGGAAGAAAGAAATGTTCTTTGGAGAACTGGAGACAAGAAAAGAGTAAACTTTCAAAAGGCAAAAACAAGAATAATAGAAATGAAGTAAATTGTATGATTTTATCAAAAGCAACAACACTTAGGATTATGATCTTTGGAGATTCTTGAGTATCCTTGTTTCGACCACCATTTCTCATACTTGATCTAGATCTGGATGTAGATTTAGATCTAGATCTCCGTCTTCGTGCAGTTCAATCACCGGCTCAGACATTGATCGTCTTACTATGACGACAATGCTTTCATCCTCGTTGTCAAACGGTTGATCTTCGGAGTTCGGATCAACAATCGTCAGTCGTTGATGACACATAAAGCAATCTCCGTGTTGATGGAAGCCACTCCAGTCAGGGCCTCGATGCTTCAATCTGTAAGAACGAGTATGAGAGATATGATTCGATGAATGATGAATGAAAAGGGATAGAAAAGCAATTTGCTTGCGAGAGAGCTCAAGGACTCTATTCTTCTTTGCCGGAGAATCAACGGAACAAAACAAGATTGCAAGAATTCCACACACATTGGAACTGAGTGCTTCAAAGACAATAGCTCAGGCACTATCTGGATCCAGTTCTAGATTCATATCCAAATCTAGATCTCCGTCTTTGCGCAAGTCAGTCACCTTGAGGGAGATGAGATGAAGAAGAACGGGACAAGGCTACTATGTGCACAACATAGAAAGGGAAGAGTGAACGGGAGAAGGTTAATGTTGTGAGAAGGGAGGTGGGAAGAGAAGAAGAGAAGGAGAACGACATTCGAAAGAAAGAAAACAAGAGAAGAGAGGAGGGAGAAGGTTTCATGGTAAAAAAAAATAAGAGGGACATATTTACCTAATTAAAAAAATTAAAAGTCTGGTTCCTAAACATAAAATGGAAAAAGTACTATTAACCAAATTAATCCTTTTGTTTTAGATTAATCACATTCAACGTACATCATACAATTTTAGGTAGCTAAGAAACGGTTGTGTTGGAACTAAACCGTAGTTTATTACTCGTATTTGTTAATTTTATCCCATAAATCCTTTCACCGGTATATAAACCGGAGACTACGTGCTCCGCAATTCCTCGTATAGTCATCCATTTTCCAAATACTCAAATAGCAACGTTAACCCAGGATGGTCCACGTGTTCATGGTGTCGTTCCCTGGTCAAGGCAACGTTAACCCACTACTCCGTCTCGGGAAACGCCTCGCCACAAAAGGCTTGCTCGTGACCTTTGTGACGCCGTCGGGATTTGGCCGGCAGATAGTGAAGGCCACGGGTATCAAACCTGGGGCCCATTCACCAATCGGCTCCGGCTTTCTCCGATTCGACTTTATCGATGACGAGTGGCCGGAATCCGACCCTCGCCGGCAAGACCTTGACGTTTACCTCGACCAACTAGACCTCGTCGGCCGGAAACAAGTCCCGGAGATGCTCCGTCAACTCGCCGTCGATGGCCACCCCGTCTCCTGCCTAATCAACAACCTTTTCATCCCCTGGGTGTCTGATGTGGCAGCTGAACTGGGTCTCCCCACCGCCATGCTGTGGGTCCAGTCATGCGCCTGCTTTCTATCATACTACTACTTCTCTAAAGGAATCGTCCCGTTTCCAGATGAGGATAGTCCGTACACCGATGTCAAAATTCCGAGCCTGCCCTTGTTGAAATGGGACGAAATTCCGTCGTTTCTTCACCCGTCGACACCTTACCCGTTTCTCCGGCGGGCGATACTAGGGCAGTATCTGAATCTGGATAAGCCGTTTTGCGTCCTGATGGACACGTTCGATGAGCTGGAGCATGACATCATCGAGTTCACCTCAAAGCTGTGCCCCGTCAAGCCCGTTGGGCCCCTCTTCAAGAACCCTAGTGCAGCGAATGGGTCGGCGGCTGTCCGCGGGGACCATTTGAAGGCGGATTTGGAATGTCTCCGGTGGCTAGACTCAAAGCCTGAGAAATCGGTGGTGTACGTCTCGTTTGGGACTGTAGTACACCTGAAGCAGGAGCAGATCGATGAGATAGCTCATGGAATATTAAACGCCGGCGTTTCGTTCCTGTGGGTGATGAAGCCGCCCAACCCGGACACCGGCCTCAAGCCCCATACTCTACCTGACGGCTTTCTCGACGAGGTCTACAAGTTACAATATATAATTAATCAAATTAATATGTTTTTATTTGTTTAATTATTTTGTATATATATATAATATATACAGGTCGGAGATAAGGGAATGGTGGTGGAATACAGCCCACAAGAGCAAGTGCTAGAGCACCCGGCGGTGGCGTGTTTCTTAACCCACTGCGGGTGGAACTCTACCATGGAGGCTCTGACCTCCGGCGTCCCCGTGATCGCCTTCCCCCAATGGGGCGATCAGGTGACGGGCGCCAAGTTCCTGGTGGACGTGCTCGGAGTGGGAGTTAGGATGTGTCGTGGTGAGCACGAGGAGAGAGTCGTTCCCAGGGATGAGGTGGAAGGTTGTTTGAGGACGGCGACTGTGGGCCCCAAGGCGGAGGAGATGAGGAGGAACGCGAGTGCCTGGAAGGAGAAGGCCGAGAAGGCGTACATGGAAGGAGGCTCTTCCGATCGCAACTTGGAGGAGTTTGTGGCGGAGATTAAGCTGAGGAGCGGCGATGTGGTGGACAAGTACATGAAATCGGTGGCAGCTGACAGTACTGTTTAAAAAAGCCACGTTAGTTTAAACTCTTTTCTTTCTTTCACGTTACGTTTTGTTTTTGTTCGTTATTCAAACTGATTAAGAAAAATACATACAAGATAAATGAAGAAGTGATCTGAAAAGGAGTGGAACTCACGCATTTCGATTTTGAAGTGAAAGTTGGGATGCACTTAACGTAGAAGAAGTCATAGATGAATGTGGGGTTTGAAGGGGGTGGGGATCGCATGACTTGTTACAAAATTATTACCATCTTGTGGCCTCCCATTTTTCTTATTTTCACTTTCGATTGGTTGTTATTCATATGAATGAATACAAAAAAATATAAGAAAGAAAATCCATTTCATTTTTTGACATGGGTAGAGTTTGAGCTAGACTCGTGCTTAAATTTTAACCGAACTTCAAAATATATTCATATTCGGTTCATTTAGAAAATGAATGAGCTCGGAGATCTTTTTGAGAAAAGTGGTGTAGAAAATCTTCTTTTTTTTTTATCACATATACAATATAGGCCCCTTTAATTTTTACACCAAATAATAAAGGTAGGTAAAATAGATTAATGTTGAAATTAGGATAACTAATTAAAGACTTTTTCTAAAAGATATAATAAACTGCCAAAAACATAAACTAAAATCCTGTAAAAAAAGGCAACTGCATATTTATTGATATTACAAGATTTGTCTCTTCAACTTCCACGCTCAAAGCATCTGAAAAAATAGCGCCATAGCTTTCCTGGAGAGTCTTCACTTGCAACTCGCAAAACACCCGTCTTCAACATTCAAATGTTGTCACCATAATTTCCTAAATTAATGTACATAACTTTTCAATTATGTACATAACTTTCACAGACATCACATAACGTGCATAACATCAAGTACATAAACATTATTACAAACATAACATAAAAAGTACATTACTTTTCATTCCATCATGATAGTATACATAACGTTAACATACATTACATAACGTCAAATGTTGTCACCATAATTTCTTAAATTAATTTACACAAATTAGCTTACATTTAACATTGTGTACATATTTTCCAATTTTGCCTGTTTCCAGCACGTGAAATTCAATTATGTACATAATTTTCACAGACAGCACAAATTTACCATACAAACGATGTTACAAAATATCAAATTTGGCTACACAAATATAATTATGAAATTGTTGACTGAAATTGTATAAGGCTACATAATATGAACTACAAATTCACCTTAAAACGCTGGCCACATAGATTTGGACGCAAAATCACTAAACGCGATCAATGAAATTGACGTAAATTGAAGCAAATTGTAGAAACAGACACCAAACTGTAACAAAGGTGACGTCAACATGGTCAATAATCGTATCCCGCAAGTTGGAAGAGATATTCTAGAAAAACTATTTATTTAATCGTAGGTAGTTAATATCAATTTCCTTAATTAATTATAAACAGTCAAATTAATTAGGGGTGGGATTTTGATTAATTAAGGAAGGATCAATTATTAAATAATTTTTTTTTAAATTTGAAAAGGTCTAGTCTCTAATCATTTATACATAATTGTCTAATTCTTTTACATGGATTCAATATCTACCAGCTTACCCCTTTTAATCGTTTTTTTTTATCTTTTTAGGAGAGTCCATTTAGATTAGATCAGCACAGCTCATATAACACCCTAAAGTATTATTCTAGCATAACGAGCTTAAGTTATCGATCTCAAATTGCTCGACTCTGGTAACATCCTAGATGTTACAACTCATATAACATGGTTAAACGTGTTTTAAATAATTGTTTTAAGTTTTATTAAATAACTTAACCAATAAACTGTTCAAATTATTCCCAACTTACATGTTACAACCCACATAACACGGCTAAACGTGTTTTATAAAATTGTTTTAAGTTTTATAAAATAACAAAACAAAATTATTAGCTCACATGGCTAAACGTGTTTTAAATAATTGTTTTAAGTTTTATTAAATAACTTAACCAGTAAACTGTTCAGATTATTCCCAACCTACATGTTACAACCCATATAACATGGCTAAACGTGTTTAATAAAATTTGTTTTAAGTTTTATTAAATAACAAAACAAAATTATTAGGTCATTAACTAATAACTGTCCAAATTATTTTCAACTTAACACGTAATGTTTAAATTGCTCCCAAGATATTTATTTACAAATATGTCAAAAAATATTTATAAAAAAAAGTTGTGACATGATATTTTTATGTCACCGAAGACTTTTTTAAATATATTTACTTATAAGATATTTATAAATTTATTAATTTTTATGTATAAAATAATTTCTATAAGTATTAATAAATAATCAGTAATGTCACATCACGTCATAAACATGCCACGTAATAAAAATAATTCTATAATATGAAGATTTTGCCGGATAACTCAAAATACGTAGTTGACTTTAACACATAAAAAAAATTCTAAAATTTATGGATGATCAAAACAAACAAAACTTCTCTGATAAGCAAGTATAGAGTATAAGATTGATGATTTACATTAGTGTAATACCCGGAAAATTTTAATTTCCGTTTGATATCCGATCAAATCGGATTCCGATCCGCCAACCTTTATTCTTTTTAAATAAAATAAAACAATATTAAATTCTATCATTTTATGTGACCTTAATTCACATAAAATGATAAATATGTAACCCGAATAGAATTTTGCATAAATTAAAACTCGACGAGCGGTTCCGTACGAGTAACAACCCTCTTTTCAGCCCATCATCTAACGGGATGAGCAGGCCCATCGGAGTAGGCCCACTACTACTAACAGCCGGCCCAAACCTATACCTCACTCAAATCTCCTCCCTTATGACGTTTAACCTAAACCTAATTTCTAACCTACTACTGCTACGTGAGAAAGGTGAACCTTTCTCTCTACCGCAACATTCTCAACCACGCCACTTCGTCCTCACCAAGAACCTAGGGGATCACGCACCCAGCGTTCTGCAGTCAACAAACACCCGGATCGCATCTCCCCTTCTGCTCGCGACACTGGACCTTCGCCTCGGCGCGCCAGAATGCTGCACCAGCCCGGAGGGGGACGATTGCTCAGCCTACTACAGACGGTGTCTTCGCGAGGCCAGACTGCCAGCGTCGGACCACCACAGAAAGAGACTAGGTGATGTCGTCGTCCTTGTAGTAGGTAAGTCTGGTGCAACCCCTTTCCTCTCCTTCTCCTCTAACTCCCCTGCACATACACCATCACTTACACTGCTGCACCACAGGAAAAGATTGTTGGATTGCTGCTGCTGTTAAGCACGCTTTGAGGAATTTCGAGACCAAGTACTCCAAGGGCCTTGTCGTTGAGGTTGCAGAGTTTCTGTTCGGCTCGGGTTTGAGCGACCCTGCGTTTGCCAAACACGTTTGCACGCTAGCCCTCTCGCCTCGCCAGGGACGGTCATCGATCTCGATCCAAGCAGGCCGGAGTGGTGAGCTCTCTATCCTGCAACCTCCTGCTTCTTTTGTACTGCTCTAAAGTTTTCAACTACATAAGTGTATCTAGTATAGTATTTTGAGAGGGGCTGAGTTAGGAGTTATTTTGGAGTGGAGTAGATTGTCCTCTTGATATCATGGTGAAGGTGGTAGAGATTACTAATGGATTGTATAGTTGCATCTTGTTTCTCTTCAGTTTTGAAGTAGGATCTTCAAGGTAGGATAGGGGTAAAAGAGTGCTGACATGAGACTTGAATTTAGGACACAAAATAAACCCAGAAAATTCAGTTTTATGAGCTGAAACTACTGACTTTGAACCCGTAATTTGGATAGCTTAGATCGAACATCCACCGTTGAATTTTTTATATATTGTAGATAGAAGTATGGAGTTTACTGTGGAAAAATTTGGGAGAAAGTTAACGGTCAGATTAGAACTTATAAGGGCTCAAAGTAGGACATATGAGCTGTTTTTACAGCAGGGGGAAATTGACTAAGTATGGGAAATTTCAGCTTTTACCTCAACTTTGGAGATTTATGGGAGGACTATGGTTAAGTATTTTAGAGAGATCTTTACCCCTATGTTTATTATGTATATCATAGAGGAGCTAGGATTTTATCTCGGAATTTTATACCCTTATCCAAGCCGTGTATATGAACCCAAAGTCGAACCGTAACGACTTTTGTGTGTAAACTAAGAATGTGGGGTAACTCTTATAAATCCTTACCAAACATTTCAATGAGAACTAATTTATGAACATAGGTTCTAAAAGAGAATATTAGAACTAAATGATAGACTTTTCGGGAATTTTCGGGATAAGGGGTAAAATAGTCTTTTCACCTTAAGAGAGCCTTTTTCCGTAATCTCTCTTCATGAGATTGTACATCTTAGAAGTTTATAACTTTTGAGAGTTTAGGGATGTGATTTTGATCCATATGCCTTGTTTGACAGGCTTTTGAGTACCACGAGTACGGACCGAGTTGAGATTGGATAGAGTGTGATTTGGTTCAGGTAAGTCCTTGCGACTTACTTAGCTAGTTTCTGGATGTTGGTTGAGTGATAATAATGGTGTGTGTGATGTGTGTTTATAATAATAACTTGATAGGACGACTGTTGTCATTATGGTTTAAGGCCCAAGTGTATGTATAACGGGTCGTGACATCACTGTCCAGCTCTGCCAGGAGACTGGGAGGTTCTCTATACTCAGACCATACAGGTACACGGTGAGATGTATCGGATCCATGCCTGATGGTTACACGGGGGCGGAGGCGAGGTTTGGGAATCCCTCGTGTCACAAAATAAGTATCATTAGTAAGAGTGAATGACCTAAGTAAAGATAATAAATGGGTTGTTTGAAAGCATGATGGGTATTTACTTTGCTATGATGTGTGTGTGCTATTTTTTTAATTCATCTAATGTTTAGATATCTAGCTAATGGTTGTTCTGTTGTGTTTTTAGATTCACCATAGGTTAGAGCAGCAGCTGAGTGATCCGGAAGTAGTGGTCAGCCGGGTCTCCGTACTCCTTAGAGTGGGGTTGGGATGTTTGCTTTGTTATTCTTTCAGCTTGTTAAGACAGTTAATCTATTTCGTTGTTTAAGTACTATAGGTTGTTAGACATTGTTGCATTCATCCCCTTTAAAATACTATTTTATGAATTTCGGTTTTTCTTATTGTGTCTTGTTGCAAGATCCTAGTAATATTGTTTTCAAACTGAGGTCGGGACCCATTATGAGGTCCTAACCAGTAATGCTCCGAGTTCTGAGAATTCGGGGTGTTACAACATGGTATCAGAGCTCTAGGTTGGCAACAATGGCACTTGAAATCTTTTGAAAGACCGAATAAGTACTTAAGCAGAACCCGAAAAGGGATCTGAGTTTTAAAAAGGACTTTGGTTTTCAAAATACATGCACAGTCTGGTTGGGAATAGAAAGTACGGATGATCACCACTACCTCCGCGGATCTCAACAGCTTAGTACTTTTAGAAATGTTATGTTGACTTATTAGCTTGATTATAAAGACTTGTGATATAGATAAGTATATGCCGAATATTAGTAGAAATTATAGTTATATTATGCCCTTAACGGAGATAACAGAATGAGATCCTCACTCCGTTGACACACCTAAGTTGATTGGAAGGGTTTCAAAGTAAGGATAAGTATGCTCAGCTTATGAGCATTAGGGTAGGCGAACGTCTGGACAACTCCGTCGAACTTGTTGAGGAACGTCGAGACGGAAAAGCGAAGACTAAAGGACAACACCAGCGACGATGACAAGAAGGAAATCCCGAGTCAACTCGGTAGGATCAAATGAAGAATGTACATGAGAGTAGTTCCGGAAAAACGTTGGATGACCGGTAAGTATACAAATTGGAAGAGACAACCCATATGTTCTTTCAAGTACGTGTAGTGTAAGCAACGTTACAAACAAAGCGGATGCCTTCGGAACCACACATAGGCACAAAAGCCAAGGTGAAGTGACTTTCTAGAAGACACGAGAGTCTAAAGAATAGGGTTTTGACCCAGATATGAAGGACTAATGGAGCACAAAAATGGAAATTTACAGTTGAGCTTAAGGACGAAAAATAAATATCATAACTATGGAGACATATTGACTTCTTCAAAGATACGAGAATTTTGAAAGAAGTCCCGACGCATGTATTAAAGAGGGTAGAAGCCTTTAACGGAAATAACGGATTTTCATAAAGGCAATGTTACAAAACAACGCTAACGAAGAGAGAAAAGTAAGTGAGAATGATATGGGTAGACTTAAGAGCCCAACATGACCTCTCACTCAACACGGGACTCGGTTACCGACACCAACGATTCATACAGGAGAAACCGCAAGTGGAGGGGAATTTAGATCCAAGGATTTACAAAGACGCGTCCACAAGCTAACGGGAAAGAATTGATAAACCGCTACAGTTGGCATATGAGTAACACATCTGCACTCGGGCAAAGTGATCTAATAGAGAGAAAGAAAGGAATAGATCGTGGAAGGAGCTAAAGGTGTATACACGGATAACCTTGAATGAATAACTTTTCACCCAATATATCCACAAATAGAAGAAAAGCAAGTCTATGATCGTGTAGAAGATCAACTACATACTATCTAGTAACAACTGAGGAGGTACATATACGGGAGACTAAGGATGACTAGTCGGCAGATAATAACAGTTGATTTATAAGAGAAACCGATTGATATATAGAGGATCTCTGCAAGAGATCAACGATGACCATGGTGAAGTTAAATCGATACAAGCACCAATACCCTTAATAGTAACATAGAACGAGTTCAAGCCAGTAACTCTAAGCTAAGAAGTTAAGGAGAAGATTTGGACGGCCGGAAATGACCCCTTAGGTCATTAAAGAGATAAAGGAAGTGGTTGTGAGCAGTTGCCTGCCTACGGGCTAAGAAAAGAGTGATCACCATACGGATGGATGTGTCAAAAAAAAAAAGCTAGAAGAGTAAGAAGAAACTAATGAATTGGATCATATCCTACGTCAATCAAGACAGAGGGTTCTTAACATTCCACACATATAGGAATGATGGTTCTCGATTCCCCGAGAGTTACAAAGGGAGCTTTTGTGACTAAAGACGTAACATGGCATAAACTAGAGTTAGAGAGGAGGCACAAACATAGAGATTTTGACTTAGTGCTTTGGTGGATCGTCTTGTCGAGTTGGGAGGTAGTTGTAGGTAGAGTATACTTTTGGGTTGAATAGACATGAGAAAGAGTAATATGGACTGACTGAAGGTGATTATACGGATCGGATATCACGCCAGTAAGATAGGTACCCAGAAGTGTTTATATAGGAGTTAAGGAGAAATGGTGGTTTTCCAATGCAAATTCAATTTAATCGTGATAATTCAGTAATATGTAGATGGGTGAGTAGTTGTGAAACCGCGTATAAAAAAATTTAATTAAATAAAAAAAAATAAAATAAAAAATAAAAATAAATAAATAACGTAGTCCGTAAGATCATACGAGAAAAACTCAAAGGGGTGTAACTATCATACGGGGTATGAAGAATTAGAGAAGATAAAGCGGTAGGAGTATAGGACTACCTAGTAAGAGGTGAGTCGAAAGATCGGATTTTTGGAGGAAATCACATACATGTGATGTTCCTATACAAATGATATCACGAGATGTTCAACAAAATCATGTATCAAAGAGTGAGTCTTGCTAAATTTAAATAAAGTGTAGAGATGAGGATGCATCTATGAAATCTAGGCAAGAATGCAAGATAACTGAGGTCTCAACACTGAATGAGCAGTAATGATCAGCTGACGGTTAGAGACCGATTCGAACAAAGAAAATGTATAAGGTTAGTCACCTAGTAGAATAGTTAACAAGACAAGCATCAGAGACCATCCGGTAGTTAGTATTATTGTTGTGATGTGTTTTGATGGAAGCGCGTGTCCGCACTTCAAGAATTGGGAGCTAAACAGAAAACTACATGTCAAGATGTTAAATATATTAGAGTAATGACTTGTAAGTCAACGTGATGTACTCCTAAGTTGGAGGTCAAAAGGATTGTTGAAGGATCACCACATTGAGTAGTCCTAATGAGTAATAAGTTGAGTTTTGATAAGACATAAGTAAATTCCGGGAGGTTCTACAGACACACGTTCCAATCCTTTCAAGGAGACGTGACCGGGGAGTTAAGTTACTGAGGGGTTATCTAGACTAATTGTGAAACTGTATGGGGGTCAGGGACCATAGTGTGATATATATGGACGGTTTATCTCGAGGTTTTGGACAACCAGTACTCACATGTAGAGTACTAGTCTTCCCTTTACTATAGTAAATCATCTATGGACAAGAGGTCTGCTGAAGAGGATCTTGCAGTTATTAGAAGAGAAATTACAGGCGAGAGTTGGTAAATTATCATGACTAACGGAAGACGTTATTGAGATTAATGGGTGACAACAGAATGATCAGAGTAGCGCAGCGGAAGCATGGTGGGCCCATAACCCATAGAACATGAAACTCAATATTATGTCCACTATGCCCTCAAGTTAGGGAATCGTAGATCGATATGAAAATGTCCGCATGGAGTGTGCTTTGGGTTATATCAAGTTGAAAGCCTGACCAAAGGCATATAATAATTCATTAACGGAGAGACGATCCGACTGAATCATATTAGGAAGACAAGACCAAACGAGTGATCTTACATAGAACATCAGGCACTTAGTAAAGTGCCGGGATAGGTGTAAGGTCATTATTATAGAAATCATAGTCGGGTTCTTATTATTTAGCTAGAGTCACAAGTGTTCAGAAGTGAGTTGAGAAATGTATTCTTCGGAGATCCTAAAGTAGATGGAGAAGTAGTTATCAACCAGCACTCCTACCCAGAGTTCATAAGTAATAGTTAAGGGGCTATATATTGGATTCGGGACATGTCATCAAATATGAGGATCTGATAGTTGAGCCCGACCACACTTTTGTGGAATACCCAATAACTGTCTTGGAACGCAGTACTAGACGTTTGCGGTCCAAGGAGATACCGATGTTGAGGATCCAGTGGTCTAAACGGGAACCGATGAGGCCACTTGGGAGACAGAGGAGAGTATTAGACGTAATTATCCCGAGTTTTATGCGGGGTACTACTTTTGTACCGACGAGTTAGTACTCGGATGTTGTGTGGTTTGACTTTTCATGTTATTACTTTGGATTGAGTAAATGTGTTTTCTTTGATGTGTACCTGATTCTGATGATTGAGTAGTTACATGTTAGAAAACGAGACTTAATAAAACCAAGTTATACAAAGAAAGTCGTCTGATTAGACACATTATTCTAAGTTTTGGGACGAAACTTATTTTAAGAGGGCACTAATGTAATACCTGGAAAATTTTAATTTCCGTTTAATATCCGATCAAATCGGATTCCGATCCGCCAACCTTTATTCTTTTTAAATAAAATAAAATAATATTAAATTCTATCATTTTATGTGACCTTAATTCACATAAAATGATAAATATGTAACCCGAATAGAATTTTGCATAAATTAAAACTCGACGAGCGGTTCCGTACGAGTAACAACCCTCTTTTCAGCCCATCATCTAACGGGATGAGCAGGCCCATCGGAGTAGGCCCACTACTACTAACAGCCGGCCCAAACCTATACCTCGCTCTAATCTCCTCCCTAATGACGTTTAACCTAAACCTAATTTCTAACCTACTGCTGCTACGTGAGAAAGGTGAACCTTTCTCTCTACCGCAACATTCTCAACCACGTCCCTGGAGAACCGACGCCAACCACCATCACCATCTCGCCGGAGGCGTAGCCGGGGACGCCACTTCGTCCTCACCGAGAACCCAAGGGATCACGCACCCAGCGTTCTGCAGTCAACAAACACCCGGATCGCATCTCCCCTTCTGCTTCGCCTCGGCGCGCCAGAATGCTGCACCAGCCCGGAGGGGGACGATTGCTCAGCCTACTACTGACGGTGTCTTTGCGAGGCCAGACTGCCAGCGTCGGACCACCGCAGAAAGAGACTAGTTGATGTCATCGTCCTTGTAGTAGGTAAGTCTGGTGCAGCCCCTTTCCTCTCCTTCTCCTCTAACTCCCCTGCACATACACCATCACTTACACTGCTGCACCACAGGAAAAGATTGTTGGATTGCTGCTGCTGTCAAGCACGCTTTGAGGAATTTCGAGACCAAGTACTCCAAGGGCCTTGTCGCTGAGGTTGCAGAGTTCCTGTTCGGCTCCGGTTTGAGCGACCCTGCGTTTGCCAAACACGTTTGCACGCTAGCCCTCTCGCCTCGCCAGGGACGGTCATCGATCTCGATCCAAGCAGGCCGGAGTGGTGAGCTCTCTATCCTGCAACATCCTGCTTCTTTTGTACTGCTCTAAAGTTTTCAACTACATAAGTGTATCTAGCATAGTATTTTGAGAGGGGCTGAGTTAGGAGTTATTTTGGAATGGAGTAGATTGTCCTCTTGGTATCATGGTGAAGGTGGTATAGATTACTAATGGTTTGTATAGTTGCATCTTGTTTCTCTTCAGTTTTGAAGTAGGATCTTCAAGGTAGGATAGGGGTAAAAGAGTGCTGACATGAGACTTGAATTTAGGACACAAAATAAACCCAGAAAATTCAGTTTTATGAGCTGAAACTACTGACTTTGAACCCGTAATTTGGATAGCTTAGATAGAACATCCACCGTTGAAATTTTTATATATTGTAGATATAAATATGGAGTTTACTGTGGAAAAATTTGGGAGAAAGTTAACGGTCGGATTAGAACTTATAAGGGCTCAAAGTAGGACATATGGGCTGTTTTTACAGCAGGGGGAAATTGACTAAGTATGGGAAATTTCAGCTTTTACCTCAACTTTGGAGATTTATGGGAGGACTATGGTTAAGTATTTTAGAGAGATCTTTACCCCTATGTTTATTATGTATATCATAGAGGAGCTAGGATTTTATCTCGGAATTATATACCCTTATCCAAGCCGTGTATATGAACCCAAAGTCGAACCGTAACGACTTTTGTGTGTAAACTAAGAATGTGGGGTAACTCTTATAAATCCTTACCAAACCTTTCAATGAGAACTAATTTATGAACATAGATTCTAAAAGAGAATATTAGAACTAAATGATAGACTTTTCGGGAATTTTCGGGACCAGGGGTAAAATAGTCTTTTCACCTTAAGAGAGCCTTTTTCCGTAATCTCTCTTCATGAGATTGTACATATTAAAAGTTTATAACTTCTAAGAGTTTAGGGATGTGATTTTGATCCACATGCCTTGTTTGACAGGCGTTTGAGTACCATGAGTACGGACCGAGTTGAGATTGGATAGAGTGTGATTTGGTTCAGGTAAGTCCTTGCGACTTACATAGCTAGTTTTTGGATGTTGGTTGAGTGATAATAGTGGTGTGTGTGATGTGTGTTTATAATAATAACTTGGTAGGACGACCAGTGGCGGAGCCAGGAAATATTCGAAGGGGGTACTGGACGACTTAATAAAATAAAGGCAAAATAGTTCATTACTAATACGAAGTTTAGTACAACAAAAGAGTTCACTACCGTAAAGAGGGCAAATCCCTCTTTCGGGATCTCATCATCTGAAAATATTGAATAATAACCTCATTGTCAATGCTTTTGAAAATTTCTTTCTCAATATAACAAACCAAACTGTCAGTGAGAAATTCATCTCCCATCTTGTTGCGCAAATCTGTCTTGACTATACTCATCGTAGAGAATGCTCTCTCTACCGTAGTTGTGGCAGCTGGTAGTACTAAAATCAACTCTATAAGTCGATATACCAAATGAAACACTTTTTGATATCCACTCTCAACCATCTTCTTAGAGATATCTCCAATACTTTGCAACTTAGAATAATCTGCATCTCTCCTCATTTCAATAATCCACAACTTAAGTTGTTCTAAAAGCTCCCTTTGGTCACAAATTGAGAAATCTTGTGGATATAACTTTGCAAGTTGAAGTAGTTTCTCCACAATGAAATTGGAGAAAGCATTCTTAGGATCAATACATGCTATACAAATGAGAAATTCTGTTGTTGACTCACTGAAACGGTTCTCCATCTCTGTAACAATTTGATCAATAACCTACAAATGTAGCATAACATTAATTTGATAAAATACCAGTTTAATAGTTAATTGAGAAATAACAAATTACCTGACAAAAAATCTCAGCTTTCAAGTGGTGGTAGTTTGTTGTACCATTTCCATTACGCCTAGAGCGACGATTTGTAGCAAGATGGTCCATGTCGAGAATCACAACATTGTGTTTAGTACAAAAATCATTGACTTCTCTAATCAACGGATCCCAACCATTGTCCCTCAGATCTTGAAATCTCAATTTACAGCTTTGAATGAGACCAACAGCAACAATGACATTCTGCTCCTTTTGTTGCAAGCATTGTGACAACATACTTATCACTGCCAACACTTTACTCATCAAATGAGCTATAAAAACAAAACCATAATTCTCCATCTTTTCCGCCAAACTACCAGCAGTGCCCCGAGTTTTCTCATCAGTGCCATCATCAAATATATTGTCTAACACTTTGAGAGTTGAGTTCCACAAAGAAAGAATACGAACAATGGTTGTATAGTGAGAACCCCATCGTGTAGACCCCGGCCGAGTTAAAGTACTTTCTTGATTTTTTCCTCTACCTTTTATAATGTCACCATGTTCCAACCTCTCCACCATTTCTTCATGTTGGCTTTGCCTAAACTCATCTTTTCTCTTGCAAGAAGCTCCAACCATGTTAGTAATCGCACACAAGTACTCAAAGAAATCACTAACAAATTGATTTTTTTGGGAAACAGCCACAATCACTAATTGTAGTTGGTGAGCAAAACAATGAACATACCATGCACAAGGATTTTCTTTTAAGATAAGAGCCTTCAATCCATTAAACTCACCTCGCATATTTGAAGCTCCATCATATCCTTGACCTCTCACCTTAGAGATGGATAATTCATGTTTAGCAAAAAACTCATCAATGCCATGTTTCAAGGATAAAGCAGTTGTATCAACAACATGAACAACTCCGAGAAACCGCTCCACCACTAATCCAAGGTTATTAACATATCTTACAACAATCGCCATTTGCTCTTTGACAGAACTATCACGAGCTTAATCAATCAACAGAGAAAAGAATGTATCTCCAATATCACCATTTATGGTTTTTGTTGTCACTGCTGCACACGCGCTAACAATTTCTTTCTGAATGGAAGGGCTAGTGAGTTGATGATTTAATGGTGCATTCTCTAGACATACTTTTCCAACCTCGACATTGCGTGAACTATACCACTTAAGAATTTCCAAAAAATTACCTCTATTTGGAGACTCCATCGCCTCATCATGTCCACGAAAAGTCAATCCTTGTGCAAGTAATAATCTAACAACATCAACACTTGCGGTCAACCAATTGCGATATTCAACATCCAATACTTCTTTTCTAACCGACAAACAGCTTGACACACTTTGTCTTTGATTTTTGTAAGCAAAAAAATTTCTTCTAGCATTGTTGTGTGTACTATTCAATGATCCCACATGTTCCTTAAACTTTTCCGGACCCTTCTTCCAATTGCGAAACCCTGTCGCCACAAACACATCATCTCCAAATCTTTTACCTACAACACCTTGAAAAAGATAACACCAAAAGCAAAATGCAGCATCTTTAGAAACACTATATTCCAACCATTTATACTCCTTGAACCACTTAGGAAGGAAAGCCCTTTGTTTATTTCCTTGCATACTTCGTGGAAAATCATGTGACAATGGTTGACAAGCACCTTGAACGACATATTCCCTTTTCACAACATCTCTAACCTGAGGCTCATAATCATTAATCGATTTGCGCAATGCCGGATCACTAATGATGCTAAATTCACAAGTTGAATCACGAGAACTTTCCACTCGAGCTCTTTTTTGGCAAACAACATCATCTCTAACATCACTTTCATTTGATGCCCCAACATTCACACTAGGAATTGAACTTGAGCCTTCAACATTTGGAGTTGATACCTTCTTCCGAATAAGAAACTTGTCCATATTATAATCCTAATAACACAATTAACAAATCTTTCATAAATAATCAAATTCAATCATCAAATTAAACCTAATCAAGTAATCAAAAACTGATTTTCTATCAATCAACAAATATCAAGAACTTTAACATAAATTTTCAATTCAATCAACAAATTCCAACAAATTAAACTTACTCAACAAATACAACCAATTAAACATACAACTAAACAGGTATTAATTTATCAATAAAATTTAATAGAATAAATGAAAGTAATTATAGCTTGCTAATTTACTCACAAATTTTCAAAGTGACAAGTCCACTGTCAAGACTAAAAACAGACCACAAATTGCGGCACTGCGGCACAATGAGAATGTGAGATAGAAGGCTGAAGGCGGAGCAGTCTGAGGAGGCGGAGGAGCAGTCCGAGGAGAGAAGGCGGAGCAGTCTGAGCAACACGTAATGGCTTAAGGGTTAAGTTGTGGTCTGTTGAGCAGCAGAGTAGTTTGCATATGGAGGACAGACCGAGAGAAGCAGAGAAGCCGAGAAGGCGAGGTTGTGACTTGCGAGGAGCCGAGAGAGAAGGCGAGAGAGAAGGTGAGGTTGCGAGGAGGCTGAGAGCGCAAGCCGGTCAGCCGTAGGAGGCGTCGTTGGTCGAGGCGAGGAGTTGTCTTGCGCCGCAGAGGGGGACGTCTTCGAACCTGGAGGCTGGAAACGAGAGAGTGCAGGCATGCACTGTGCAGAGGAAGGGTTTTTTCCCTCTTATCAAAACGATGTCGTTTTGAGGGGGGGTTTTTAATTTTTTTTTTTTTTACACTAGCTGATACGTGATTGGAGGGGCACGGTCCCACCCCTTACCCTACTTAAATCCGCCACTGAGGACGACTGTTGTTATTATGGTTTAAGGCCCAAGTGTATGTATAACGGGCCGTGACATCACTGCCCAACTCTGCCAGGAGATTGGGAGGTTCTCTATACCCAAACCATACAGGTACACGGTGAGATGCATTGGATCCATTCCTGATGGTTTTACGGGGGCGGAGGCGAGGTTTGGGAATCCCTCGTGTCATAAAATAAGTATCATTAGCAAGAGTGAATGACCTAAGTAAATATAATAAATGGGTTGTTTGAAAGCATGATGGGTGTTTACTTTGCTATGATGTGTGTGTGTTATTTTTTTAATTCATCTAATGTTTAGATAGCTAGCTAATGGTTGTTCTGTTGTGTTTTCAGATTCACGACTAGGTAGAGCAGCAGCTGAGTGATCCGGAAGTAGTGGTCAGCCGGGTCTCCGTACTCCTTAGAGTGGGGTTGGGATGTTTGCTTTGTTATTCTTTCAGCTTGTTAAGACAGTTAATCTGTTTCGTTGTTTAAGTACTATAGGCTGTTAGACATTGTTGCATTCATCCCCTTTAAAATACTATTTTATGAATTTCGGTTTTTCTTATTGTGTCTTGTTGCAAGATCCTAGTAATATTGTTGCCAAACTGAGGTCGGGACCCATTGTGAGGTCCTAACCAGTAATGCTCCGAGTTTTGAGAATTCGGGGTGTTACAATTAGCAATACTTTTTTAATTTTTAAAAAGATTTTAGCTCGGTTAGGTATTTGATTGTAACGTAAATTCAAAATTGTAATATGTATTAAAAATTGCGGGAGAAGCTCCACTATAAATTAAATTCTATTTTTTTTTAAAGCCGGAATAACACTATAAATATTGTTTATACTAGATCAAATCTCATTCATCTTCGATTTTGAGATAGGTATTGATTCCGATGTTTTTTTCCTACATGGTTCTTCTTTTGTTCCTGCTTCTTTCTTTTTTCGTTGTTGCTTTGTAATTGACTCTTTATTGATTATTTCGTTCTAGCTTCAGTTGTTTCCCCCTACTTTATTCTGTTTCATTGATTTTCGTTCTTGCTTCGTTATTTTCTTCATTCTATCATTCGTGTGTAACTGACTTTTTTCCATACATTACCGTAACATTAGAATGTGCGTCTTTATAAAGAAAATATAGTTTTTACCTTTGAATATATTCATGTGTTGTTTAGTCTTGTATCACTATGTTATAATCATTGTGTTTATAAAGATATGTCTTGTATGTCATAGATGCACCGTACCAATGTCAGGTAGAAGCATACAAGTTATATATCAAAGTGTATTTTCAATTTATCTTATATCTATTAAAGCAGAAGCCTTTATTGCCACGTGTCAACACCATGTTTCTCGAAGCCTAAAAAATTATTTTAAAAAGTGATTTCTAAATAAAGTAAATTGGAAATTGATTTCTAAATTTTTTAAAAATATTTAAATAAATATTTTTATAAAAATAGTTTTAAAACTTTTACATATTTTTTCTACTAACAAGCATATCTTAACAAATCAATTTAAAATATAAGTAATTAGAAGAGATAAACACCTAAAAGAGAATTAAAAATCATAATAATATTTATAGTTTCATTCTCTGGATTTTTATTTTACAAAAATATGCATATATTAAATATTTATTAAAACTCAACCCGCACAAAGTGCGGGTAATACACTAGTTATTTTTTGTTTTTGAGTATCAGTTTGAATTTATAAATATAACTAGCCAAATTTGTTAGACTCATAAATAATCAAATTTTTATGATACATTCAAAGATTGTAAAATTAAGCGATCAACTCATACAACAACTGAAATTAAGTGATTAAAAAAAATTCTTAATCTAAAATAACTTAACCTAAACCTAACCGTCCAACTTGTTTGACGGGTCCCATACCATATCACAAGGACATACATACTACCAAAGTTTATAAAGGTGTCTTATTTTCTTGTTTGAATGAGGATAATTCATTAAAAGATAAACAAGATTTCACAAGCTTGAAAGTAGGAGATGTCTTATCCTAACCGCTGTTAATACTAATTGCACAATTATTCACTTTCTACTAAAAAAGCATAACATACTTAGTGTCTGTTTGGTTAGAGCGGTGGAATGAAAACGGAATGAAATCGGATAAGGGTAAGGAATGAAAATGGAAATGATGGGATTGTTTTCATGTGTTAAAAGACCTCTAACCAAACGTTGTTTACGTTGTTTTTTATTGATTCGGAATCCTTCCGTTATCGGGAATGATTTCTAGCGCTTTTAAACGAGCCCTAAAATAAATCTAGTTACACAGTTCGAGTGTGTTATGTTATTTTTTTTGTATTTATGCATATGACTTCTAAAATGAAAGATGAAAAGAGTTACCATTTTTTTTATTTGAACCGTGTAGTAGGGTTTCGCATTTAACTCCCAAAATCAAAGCTGAAATTCAAATTTAGCTCCCAAAACCGATTATCACATATGGCACCAATAATAAAGGCCGTTGATAGACGTACCGGCCAAAATCTCTATTAGTACTAAAACAACGCACTTCGCGTGCGTAGTTTTGTTTTTCACATCCGGAATCTAACTACGCTTGTGGCCTTCGTAGTCGGAGTCGAGGCGAAGCCGGTAGGAGCCGATGAACTACGCATATGAGAAGCGTAGTTGAATTTATAATTAAAAAAAAATTCACTCCAACTACGCTCCCCATTTAGGTAGTTGGAGTGAATTAAAAAAAAATTCTCTATTTGAATCGGAGGGGAGGCTGAGCCATTGCATTCGAAATCTATCAATTTCCTTTATTCCAAATCTCCCTAATTTCCCTGTACATCATATTGGAATCCAGAGGTGAGCCATTGTGTTTGAAATCTCCATTAGGATTTTGATACACTGTATTTGAACATGTATTTGAAATTTTCATAGAACCACTGTAATCAAAATCTATATTTGAAATCTTCATTGATCCACTGTAATCGATATTTCCATTCATCTAGATATGGTATTCGAAATCGAGGTCGAATCTGGCTCTATTTCATCTCCCGTTCCGAACATAACCTCAATGGCGTCATCTGTCACGCCGTCAATGACGTCAATGGCATCATCTACCTCGCCGAAACAATCATTCTTTGTTTGAATCGGAGGAGGGAGGAAGAGGAGTGTTACCTGTGCAATGTAACCGGTGGAGAATGCCTCGAAGCGGAGCCCTGGTGTGTACTCGAACCGGCGGAAAAAGAACAAAAGAATCGGCAGAAGTCTGGATGTAGAAGACAATACTACACTTGTATCCCGAAAGTTAAAGTTATACCTAGCCAACTACGCTTTTGGGAAGCGTAGTTGGAATTTTTTTTTTATAAAATAAATTAACTCCAACTACGCTTTTCAGAAGCGTACTTTATCGGTTCATATCGGTTTCATATCGGCTCCAACTACGCACGTCAATCGCGTAGTTGGAATCCGGAGGTAAAAATTAAAACTACGCACGCGAAGTGCGTAGTTATGAGTACTAATATAGATTTTGACCGGTACGTTTAAAAACCTCGATAATAAAACTCAAATGTCTAATTGTGTACACAAGTGTTGTTTCGGTTACACAAATTCTGTTTCGGAGCACAAATGCGCTATTGTATACACCCAGTTTTTGTTTTGGCTCAATGCAGAATTTTCCAATAGTTGTCGGCTTTCAATCAGAAACAACTTGCGTTACAGGTCCCAAAAAATGTAATTGTTCACTTTTAAAATTTTCAACCTTTAAAAGTCTAAAACCGGTAAATGTTATTAGATATTGAATAATAAGCGACGGAAGTGGAGGATGAAGCGACTCAAATGGCGGATGAATGGAGCAAGAACTTCAGTCGGGTATAGCAATAGCAAGTTGAAGCGGCTGAAATCAATTTCATCGTCCCTCAACCTCATTTCTACCTTCTCCTCTCATCTACACACATCTTGCAATCTTAGGTTTTTAATGACAGAAAAAGTTGAAAGCCAGTACAGGGGCAATGAAAAGTCCACCCAATTCAAGTGAAGAATGAAGAAGAATGAAGAATGAAGAATGACGAAAAACAAACCCACATCATACAAGCTTAGGGCCCGTTTGGTTCCAACTCCGGAAACGGAAACGGAATGGAAACGAATTTAGTCCATATGTATATCCATATTCATGAAATTCTATGGAATCATTCCTTGTGTTTACATGCAAAATGCACTTTGTCTCCCCATATTTTGTTACCCTATAGGGTATCAAAAGTAATCAAATTCAACTTCAATTACTTCAAATCACAAGGAATGATTCCAACAACTTTCATGAATAAGGGTATACATATGGACTAGATTCGTTTCCATTCCGTTTCCGATTCCGGAGTTCAAACCAAACGGGCCCTTAAGTCATTAATTTTTGTCGCCGATTTGAAGAAGACTTGGCTGTTCGCCAAGTACACCGCAAATTTGTCTCAAAATTTCACTTTTATCCCTAATTTTCATATCAATAATTTCACAGAATCACATGTTGCAAAGTCAAGTGAAGAATGAAGAAGAATGAAGATAAATTTGATTTGTCTTTGTTATTCAAAGAAAGGGGTTGACTCTTCGAATTTGAAGTGGAAAAAAAAAAAGAATCGGTTGATGCTCTTCTCTAATTAGGTTAGAGAAGATTTTGTTGCATTAATAATTCTAAATATAAATATAATAAAAAAACTTACAATTAATTATGTCTAATTAGGTTAAAGAAGATTTAATTGCACTACTAATCCTAAATATAAAATATAATTAAAAAAACTTACAATAAATTGTGTCTAATTAGGTTAAAGAAGATTTAGTTGCATTAATAACCCT
>BSUD01000465.1:61940-101320 GCA_033239045.1 Fagopyrum esculentum | reverse complement strand
TATATATAATTATAAAAAAAACTTACAATAAATTGTCTTTTTAATGATACTATTTTTTTTTAATGTCATCACTTTTGTTTGATATTAATGTATTAAACATGCTTGAAAATCATTTAAAACCATATAAAAAAATATTTTGTACCCTTTTTCATAAATACACCCACTTTAGACCCTTAAAAAAAAATTTCAATAAACACCAAACCAACTAATTTATGGCATCCCTTTTAATTTCATTCTTATTTTTCGTCTTCAACATCGACCTCAATCTAACTAATTTATGACATCCCCTTCAATTTCATTCTTATTTTTCGTCTTCGTTTTGTTGAAATCTTCGTTTTGTCTTCAACATTGACCTCAATCTCAATAATTCTCGTTTCGTCTCAACCCCAACCTCAATAATTCCTGATGAACTGAACAGACCCTTGATTATATATTCAACAAGCATCTTTAACTTCAACTTGAACTTCAACCTCAATAATTCCCGATCAACCGAACAGACACTTGATTATATATTCAACAAGGTATAGCCGTAAATTAATGTACAAGGAATGACTATACAAGGACCAGGGGATCTCCACCAGTTATTGCAATGACTTATTCGAGTCGGACTTTAGTATATTTATGTCCAGCTTGTTTAAAAACGAATCGAATCTAAATTTATTCAAGCTTTAAAATATGCTTATACTCGACTTATTTCGTTAAATGGACTCAATAAGCCGAGTAGTTGATATGAACCAGCCAAACATGTATAAAAATATGTTCAAACTCTACTTATTTAGAAAGTGAATTAACCCGAATAGTTGGATACTTCAACCTTCAGGCCCCAACTTACAATGTCTTCATCTATCTACCTTAATCATAGTCATGACACGTGAACCACCATATACTTGAAAGACTTGAGCATTACAAAAAGGTTTGTCCTAGTCCTGGATATTCCTGAGCAAAACTCTTGTCCCATTTTTACTTGTCTTTGCCAGAGATATCACGTATCTTAGATTTACCCTTCCTCCTTCATTTACAAGATAACGAATATCAATCGCATACCCATATTTTGATACCGATATCGCTACCGATATCTGATATACCAAGATCTAGATATGGATATCAGACATGTTCTAAGAACCAAGACATGTCCTAAGAACAGATACGAAATCATTTTGATAAAAAAAAAAAAAGACACCAATTTAACAAGATTCCTAGCAAGACTTTGGAAATGTTAGTTCATGGAAGATGAAGCCAAGACACAAATGCATTAGCAGAAGACGACACCACCAATAAGCTAAGCAACACCACATCTATGTACATAAAATTGCAAAAACAATTACAGAGTGTAAGAGAGAAGGATCTCACCTTAACAACTCTTTTTTGATTCGTCGGCTGAACTTGTCCATGGAAGAAGAGACCTGTCCACCCACTGAGCTTCAAGAGTAACATATTTCCTCACTTGGTTAAGGAGAGACACAAACATTTTCGAGTATCGGAAGTTATCAAATTAACCTTTCTTCACTCCTCTTGGCAACCAAATGATAAAAAGATAAAGAGACATATTTCAACTTGCTTCATTGAGTAATCATTTCCTTTGGCACACAACAGAGCACCTGAACTTTACATATACCATCAGTATTTACATATACCATCAATGGCAGCAGGATGTGCGTGCTCAGCCACTGCAGAGACTGTTCACAGTATCGGAGGTTATCAAATTAATCTTTCTTAACTCCTCTTCGCAACCAAATGATAAACAGATTTAAAGACATACTTCAACTTGCTTCATTGAATAATTATTTCCTTTGCATACAACAGAGCAACTGAACTTCACATATACCCATCAGTATTTACATACACCATCGATGGCAGCAGGATGTGCGTGCTCAGCTACTGCTGTGAATTTCCCATGATTTAAAAAAATCAATCATGCGGTCATAGACATCTTGCTTGCCATTTACACTCAGTACAAAGTCTATATGGCCATAGTTTTCCAGATAAACTAACTCTATCTTGCACTTTAACTCCTTGAGAGTTTGCTCCACGTCTGTGATATCAGCCAAGGCATCATTGGCCCCATATGCCATCCACATAGGAAGATGTTCTGATATAGTGCTAAGATTAAATTCCGGGGGCTTCAAAGAACCATATACTTGCAAGTTTTTCCACATTCCATAGTCATACCGGGCAAAAGAACCCTCACGGATCACTGCCAGGAAGAAAACATGAGCAATCATTCATATATTTTCCAAGTGAAAATATATAAACATTGGAATAAGATTAAATATGAGTAAAAACAGTAATATTTGTATCTTAACCATAGTGTAATATCTTGATATTAACTTACATCTATACCAGATACAATATTTTCTAGCTAAATCAGTAGGGATGATTTCATATCATTGTGAAAGTGTAGCACGTGACAATCACCAATAAGCTACATGATGAGAGCTTGACTAGACTACTTCTCCAGCTCTGTATGTTGTAGAATCCACCTTTACATGCTCATAGCACAATATATATGCCACTATTTTTAAAAAAAATCACAGCCTTGACTATATTGGCTTGCCTGGAGGGATAATGCATTAACTGTAAAACCAGAATTGAAATATAAAATACCATCTTTTCACAGGATATTACCAAGTCTGATGGTTTTATAGTTGTTAGGAAATTTATTACCTTAATTATAAACCACACATTTCCACACCCAATACAATACAATACGACTCACGGAAATAGATCTCATGCAAGACGTAGAAGATCTTACTCTGGAATAGGTGGTTCAGATTCTTGGAAGACGATGGATGAGGTAAATATTCGAGATAAAAATCCACCCTTGAGTTATTAAAGCAACAATTCTTCCCTGCAGCATTTTAGACTTTGAATAAGTGCAACAAGCCAGGAAGCATAAAAGGCATAAAAATTACAAAAAAAAAAAAGCATAAAGCATATAAACAAGCCAGATAAAAAGAGTTTACATTGCAGTCTCATATCTTATTCCAATTAATTTACTTGTTTCCTATTGTTGACTAGTCATATGGACTGCAATTCTAGTTATTGGAAGAAACTATCAACAAATAGAGCATTTACATTTCTTGATTGAAGGTACCAAGAAGAAAACTCACTGGACAAGTAAGGTATTCCTTTTGCATGTAATGCAAATGCTAGATTGTGATAACAAAGCAAACAATTTTAGAAAGGACATTTCAGGATACAAGTACAAACAGTATTCTCCTCTTCCTTTACCTGTTATAGACGTCAAAAGGTTGTTGCACTCCAGATGTCCATCACAAACAGAATCTAATATGTGAACACCCATATCACTGCATTCATCATCAGCAAATAACATTTTACTTCACAGTGATAAAAATGGTCAGATTCCAATAATGAAGCACACAGATAACGGATTTTGTATGATGATAACTACCTTCTGAAGTTAAGTTGATGAATCCCCATAGCAAGTATCACCTGTAAGAAAAGATGAAGTGATCAATAAGGAAAGACAAAACCAAAAAATATGTAAATAGTTCCACTAGAAAGTAATAGTACCTTGTCTATATGCATGCTAACCATTCGGAGAACCAGTGGAGCACTAACATGTCCCAAGTATGATATAGGGGAAAGGAGTGCAGCAGCTTTGACCATTTTCACTATGCTTGGCTGAGTGAGAGCAGCCAATGACATAATGGTTCCCTTCGAATTATGAGTTAAATTACAATCAACAAGCATGGAGGAGAGAATAATTTGACAGCACTGTATTGCTTGATTATAGGAAGGGGGAAAACTCAAAGTGAAGAACATTTGAAACCTGTGAATGTCCAACAAGGAAAACTTTTGAACTTGTTGTTGAATGTATATAACTGATCATTCCTTTAAGATCAACCAAAGCCATTTCTTCCCAGCTCCAATCCCAAAATGCCTGAACAGAAACACCAGTAAGTGACCAACTTTGGAGAGTGCTAGCCTTCCTAACTATTACAATTGAGATAACCAGGTATTTCGTATTATGGAAGATCCAAAGATATTGGTCAAAGGCAATATACATGCAGCAAAATGCCAGATAGAACTACATATTTTAATCAAGTCACCTTCGTAATAGTGTCATTTATTTCCTATTCCCAAGTCACTTTTCAGTTTACACTCTCCATGGTAGGATGTAAATGAAATACCCGCTTCTACAACTTCGCAGCCAAAGCAGGATCTAGTTGAGATAAGCGGAGGTATTTCGTATTATGGAAGATCCAAAGATATTGGTCAAAGGCAATATACATGCAGCAAAGTGCCATATAGAACTACGTAATTTAATTAAGTCACCTTTATAAAAGTGTCATTTACTTCCTATTTTCCTAAGTCACTTTTCAATCTCCGTGGCAGGATGTAAATGAAACACCCGGTTCTACAACTTTGCAACCAAAGCAGGATCTATCTGCAGTTCACTCAGACACGTAATATTCAACTTGGCGATTGGCCTTATATTATAGAACAGAAAAAGGGCAGTGTTGTTGATTCGTAAACACCACATTACATACCTTGTCTCTTTCAGATAAAGATACATGCCCATGACTCCAGCGTGTCCCACGCACATTGCCAATCCATACATCAAAACCATGATCTGCAAGTATGAATCCCAAAGATTGTTCCTTGGAATTCAAGAACCATATATCACCAGCCTGTTCAAAGATAACAACTTTCAAAGTGTCATAAAGAGGAAGTTTCAAAGAAGTTTTTTTTTAAGGGGGTATGAAATCCTATTTATGTTGCAATCAGGACTATATGTTTGAATAAGATGACTTGTACTGTGCATTATTCAGCCGCGGAATAACCATGTTCACCCCCTATACCTTCCACTGAGCTCCAGGCCTGAAAGTCTATAGGCACTCAAGGTATAAAGATTAAGACCAATCTGATCAATCATTGCACCTTTGGGCTTTGGCATATAGCATCTCCACATCAGTTTTCCATTATTGAATACTTGATCATGTCATGATGCAATGGAACCCTAGCCTCATTTAGAAGTTACATTGGAACCAGGTCCAACGAACAGACCGACATACCAAATTTTCCCTATTCAATCACTATGGAAACCTCAGATAAAGGGGTGATGAGCTTTCATGATTCAATTGTTTACATATCATAAAATACACACAAAGGGGGTAATCACCATAAACAAGCCATGTTGAAGCAAAACTGGGGGGCCAGTTCGCAAACGCAGTTCCTCAGAAGGAGAAGTCACTCGTTGAAGAGCCAATAGATAACCATCTTCCGTTTGAATCTAAAAATACAAACATAAAAAAACCCTAAGAAATCAATTATAAAGCGGAGCACGGAATTAGATCAATTGATGTATGGCGACAAAAATAACAGAATCCCGAATCCAATCAGAAGAAGGATAGTGAAAAGGGAGAAAATACAGTGTGTTCGGAGCAAAGGTAATCAGCAGGGCGAATAAGATGGTCGCAAAGACTCCCGCTGTGAGTTGGCCGGGAAAGGGAGGGAATATCATCGGCGGAGATGAGGGCAGCGAGAGAGAGCAAAGAGATGAAAACCGACAGTGTCGACGGCGATGCCATAGTCTTTGAATCTTTGATGATCAAAGAAGGATGGAACGCCGGGAATCCCGATGAGACGAGGCGCTGCGCTTAATTGGTTGAGCACAAGACGTGATAAGCCAGTGAGTCGAAGTCAAACTAATCAACTAACAATCTTCCGCTCCACACCTAAAAAAACGGATTGCTATATTTGTGCATGTGTTAAAGAATTATGGATTATGCGTTTATTATATGTATCGGTTAAAATTTTATAATATCACTCGAAGGTTCCGAACTACGTAATGTGTGTACTATCGACTTGAGATCGGCTCCAACTACGCACACCATCCGCATAGTTATAATCCTAAGGTGAAAAATCAAAACTACGCGCGTGAGTTGTATAGTTCCGATGATAAATATAGTTTTTCGTTGGTACGTTTAGATAGTCCGAAATATTAATGTAAACGTGATCTAGTGGCCATGTATTAGACTCAAAATTGTGAGTGAATTTACTTTCTTTTTTTTATTTGGGAAGGAGAAACAATGATTTCCGGCGCATCTAGACGCGCTTTTATTAATTGAAAAGAAAGCTAAGTATTTATTACTCGGGGATAGCCCGATCCCTTACATCGTCAAGTAAAAGATAAACTACATTCTCCGGCAAGTCACACAATACATTCAATCCAATAGGAAGGTTCAAAGAAAAACTAGTTATAAAGTCCGCTACTCTATTCGCCTCGTGGAAGACATGTTAAACCTGGATACTCCAGTCTCTTTTCATGAAGTCTTGGCACATAAGTACCAGACTGGCACGAGGGTGGTGAGGGTCGATGTTTTTCTTGAGAAGGTTAGTAACCAACTGTGAATCAATTTCAACGATCGCCAGTCGATACCCACTTTCCCAAGCAATCTTGAGGCTATGTGTCAGTCCTCAAAACTCTGCCATGGGTATTGTACATATCTCCAAGTTAACATCATAACCCTTTAACCAAACTCCTGCAGAATTTCTTACAACACCTGCCGCCGACGCGAAACCCTCTGAGTTCTTAGTGCCGTCCGAGTTGACCTTGATGAAGCCCTCCGGAGGTGGTTCCCAAACAACACTGATGACTCTTCTTACTCTAGCTCCTTGAATCTGAACTCTTCTTTTCCAAACTTTTATGTACTCCTTAGCTCTATCTTTGATAAAGCGGTTTCTATACTCGTTCCTCCATTTCCAGGTTCACCACAAGCTAACTACAAAAATCTCACTCCACATACAAATATTTGAGTAGGGGTTATTAGAGAGAATGTTACCTCTTAACTGGGACGTGAAAGCCATGGTAAAGAACTTCGCATCTCGTCGGGCAGCTTGTAGATCACTCCAAAGAGCTCCAGTTTTGGGGCAGTCACGGAACAAGTGAATAAGAGTCTTTGGAGACACACTACAGCAACAACATCGGTCATCAGCGTAGAGATGTCTTCTCTTTCTTTCCGTGTTGCATATGACGCCTCTTTTAGAAACTTTCCGAATGAAAACTCTTATGTGTTCCTTCACTCTAAGCTTCCAAATGGCCTTAAAGACAGCCCCATCGCTGAATTGTAAATCCTCAATGCCGGTGATCATCCTGAATGCCGACCCCGTAGTATAGTTGCCGTCATGTGAGTAGTTCCAACCAAGACTATCATTGTAAAGCGTGAGCTGGCCTTGAGCGATCAGTTTGTATGGTTGTTGAGACGGCCTCGCGGTTGCTAGCTTCAGCAGAACTGTACGAGGTAGCTTCCCAGTCAGAGCATGACAATCCCAATAGCACCTTCTTTTTCATCTAGGACGACAGTGGCCATGCTGGATAGAGGCTCCGGCTCCAGCAATCTATCCTTCCAAAAGTTTATAGTATTACCATCCCCTAATCTCCATCGAGCTCCCCGATCAATAACCTGTTGAACACCCATAACGAGCCCATTCTAGACGTGAGAAGATCAAGCATGGGTCCGCCTATATCCTCTCAGATACTTGCTCCTTAGAACTTTACCCTAAAGACTATCATTATCTCTCAAAAATATCCATCCCAAATTACCTAGGATGGCCTTGTTAATAAGATGCATGTTACGTAAACCAAGACCACCCTTATCCTTAGGCCGACACAACTCCTCCCATTTGATAGTGTGCATACTTCGACGCCTGTCCGAGTGGCCCCAGACAAAATTCCGGCAAAGTCTCTTTTCATTGCACACACTAATAGGCAAGTTTAGCGTGACCATGGAATAGATGGGTAACGACGTAAGGACCGTCTTAGTTAAAGTGATACATCTAGCAAAGCTAAAAGTTTTGCTCCTCCATCCATTCAATTTACCATTGATTTTATCCAATAAGGTCGAGAAAGTAGTCTTGGTGACCCTAACCTGAAGAATGGGTATACCAAGGTAGTTACCCAAGTTCTTGGTCACCTCAACTCCGCTAATCTCTTCTATATTGCAACAAAGACTTCTAGAAACATTAGGTGAAACAAAAATCTTAGACTTTTAAATTTTTTTTTAACTCTTTGCTCCCAAATCTCCTCTCTCGCCCTGGAGTAGGCTTCCCCGCCTGCTCCGCCTCCGGTGTGGTTGTTCAGCCACGCCTCCACCCCACCCCATTACCTCAACCCTAAAATCCCCCCGGCCACCCCCGTCCTCACTAATGGTTGGCTCCAAACGCAACCGCAAACCTTCCATCAAACTCTCTGAGTTATACTCCATAGTGATTTCCCTTCTTTTGCAATCACTTTCGCTAAAACCCAACCCTAAAAATCCCACGACAAAGTCCAGCCCCTCCAACCCCTATGACACCATTATCCCAGAAGACCTCATCCGCACCAACAACTGGAGACTTACAGGAAGCCAATCCCAACACCCCCCCTGCTCTCGGCTCTAATGGACTCTTCCCTCCGGTCTCGCCAGTCTCAAAACCCCCACAGGATATTGACCACTCCACCTCCCCACCCAACGTCGACTCTACCAAAATCCCTTCACCTTCCCCATATCACCACTACCAGAATCTCTCACCCCTGAAGTCCATGGCGTACCAAATAGCACAACGGCACATGCTCTACCCACACCTCTTCCTACCCAGACAAACTGCGACAAAGCTGACAAGCCAAATGATAATTCTAACCCTTCACATTCCCCCAAATCACAAACTAACTTGTCAAGAGACAAACCAAAAGCCTCATTCAAACCAGACCTCATTAATGATATATCTTGGGACCATATACCGTTAACGTACACTACGGGACTCGAGAATGGCATAATCAGCTTCACCCATGATGATGTCTCTGACAACACTGCTAAATGGAAAATGTCTCTGGTTGGCTTCCCCCTAGGCAACCCTATTGCATTCAACCGCATGGTCACCTATTCCGAGCTCCACTGGAACCAAATCTCGCAACCTAAGATCCTCCGAAAGGATAATGGAATCTTCATCTTCCAATTCTCCTCTGAAGATGACCTCCTTTCCACTTTGCAAGGTAGCCCTTGGATCATTTCGGGAAGCTCCTTCATCCTCCTCAAGCGCTGGTCCCATGGTATGAAACTAGAATACTCTAGTCTCTCGTCAATACCAATATGGGCCACCCTTTACGACCTCGACTATAGATTCTGGTCGCCCCACATGCTCTCCAAGATTGCCTCAACCATTGGCATACCCATCTTAACTGATAACAATTCTGCCAACCAAAACCGACTAGGGTTCGCAAAAGTTCTGGTGGAAATTCAAGCATCAAGACCGCTACTACGCGAAGTAACACTCAAAGGACTCACAGTGAAGCCATCTCTCAGAAGATTACGTACGAATGGCTTCCACCGCACTCCTCAAAGTGTGGCATCTTTGGTCACTGCTGTACCGGATCCTACACACTTCGCAAACCGAACTCGTCCTTCCCACCAAGACCAACGCAATCCCTCCCACAAATCCCTCACCTCACTCTGAGCCAATCCTCCCTACCCCCGATCCATCACTTCGTATACCATTATGTTGTCCCCCTCCTCCCCTTAATCACATAAAGGCAATCCTTCCAACACGGAACAAACCTCCCATGCAAGCGTTGGATGCCAACAACCTAGTCCCCTCCCCTCCAGAACAAACACAAAACACGTCTCAAGCTCAAACCCTACCCATACTCCCACCAAAACCCCTCTCAGAGAGCCTTGACATCAATATCCCACCCCACCTCCCCAAACTGGGCTACATACAAACACGCAATCTCCTCCCACACCCCACACAAACCCCTCTCAGATTTATTGTCAAGGACACTAACTCTTCACCTGATACTCCCCAATGAATCTTAACCTAGCTGCTTGGAACATAAGGGGCATGAACCACCCCAACAAACAACGTGCAATACGGACCCTGGTTAGCAACCACATTCTCCACATCATAGCCATACTAGAAATAAAACTGAAAGAAAAAAAATGAGCAAGCTTGACTCCCTCATCCCCAACTGGAACAACATATCCAATATCCCCTTCTCATCCACTGATGCCAAATACCGTATATGGCTATGGTGGAACCCGTCCATTATCACCCTCACCCCCATCATTCGCACACACCAACTCATCCACTTCTCTATATCCCAGCCTAACACCACCTCTCCTCCCCTCTTTGAATGTACCTTTGTCTACGCATTCAACCTCCCTGAGGATCGCCAAGCACTATGGGATGACATTAAATCCATCAACTTGCTCTCAAACAGAACCCCTTGGTCCCTCCTTGGGGATTTTAACTCTACCCTTCACCCGGATGAGAAGATCTCCCGCACAGCCTCCAACCTCAGCCAACCCTCCACCGAATTGGATGATTGCTTTTCCTCAAACAACCTTTTCGACCTTGTCTTCTCCGGTTGCAAACTCACATGGAATAACAAATAGATCTCCTCTAGAGTATGGTGCAAGCTGGATGGGATCATCAGCAACAACGCATGGACCTCCGATTTTCCTGTCTACCGAGCTCACTTCGACAATCCAGGCCACTCAGACCATTCTCCATCCCTACTCGCCATCAATCCCATCATTGAACGTCCTAAAAGACAATTCCGATTCAACAACTCTTGGGATACTCATGAAGAATTCCAAAACACTGTCTCATAACATTGGACCAGCCATGACAACCACCAGATAATGTACCCCATGACCAAGTTGTATAACCACCTCAAATGGCTCAAGCCAGTGCTCAAGAAATTCCCGAGCCAAAAACTGGAGATCCTACATACTTCCATTAAAAACCTCAAAGCTGACCTTGATGAAATCCAAACCAAGCTCCAAAAGACTCCCCTCAACCCCTGTTCGCCCCTAAACGTGCGTGCAATCAAGCTTTAAATTTATAAAACTAGAATAAAAGCAAGCGAACCCGCAGTGTACGGATCGGCGTAGATTAGCAAGTATTCCAGAGTATCGAACTCAGGGATTTGGGGGTACGAATTCAATAGTAGATTATCAAGCAGTTTATGTAAGAGCTTTGCAATATATTGGGAAAACAACAATCCTAAAGATCCAAGTATCCAGCTGTGGCAATCGATTCAAGATATACTAAATGATATAAAGACAGAGTTAAGATATGCAAAGGTATGCTAATGTAAGGTAATCGTACGGTGAAGTTCCAAAAACCTTATATGACTCACCTATAAGAAACTCTCTATACAGGTTGTTGAGGCTTCAATATAGAAAGATTCCAAAGGTAAGAATTAATGTCAAATACCCAAACTTATAATCCAAAGGTCAAAACTAACTTAACCGATTAAGGTTGTGACACTCATAATCGGAGTAGAGGTTGTTGAGGCTTCACTACCACCTAGAAAAGACAAGTCTAAACTAAGTTAAAGCAAATCTTTAACTTTGGACTAAAGTAAAAGCAGGCTCGTAGACTTAAGGGAAATCACGGTTAGTTCTTGAGGTTCCACGGCCGTGGACTCAAGAACAGGCCGTAATTTAGGGTGTCGACAATATATCTCTAACTCTCAAGGTCTAATCTGTTTACGATCGATCTATCATCATCTAAGCCACAACTATCAACCCTTCACCCTAGAATTATTAAGGGTTTTTAGCCAATAACAGTCATGTTGATATCAATTCAAGAATTAAAGGATTTAAAGATGAAAACTTCCGAAAACTTTCAATAAACTTCAAACCAATCTCAAAGTCACAATCAAGAACAAATAATGTCACTAATTCCAGAATAGAACAAATAAATACAATCTTAGGTAAGAAGGAAGAACGGGATGTCAATCCGTCTTCTAAAATCAAACCTAAACAAGAAGAGAAATCTTCTTGCAACAATCCTCCGAATCTTCCGTCAATCCGGGAAATCTGGAAATCCCAACGATAATCTCCACCAAAGTGCGAGATTTGGGCAAATCCAAGCGCGAACGTAGATCTCCAATGAGATCTCAAATGCGTCCAAGCGAGTAGCGGCGATCTAAACGGGGGTAAGCGTCGATGACGGAATTTCTCTTCTTCCGTCTTTTTATAGTGTAGGGCAATATATGGCCCGGCCCAATCTTCAAAAGATCGTGGCTTCAAAGTATGGCGAAAAAGATCGCCAAGATCACGGTCGTGGAAGGTTCCACGACCGTAATTTAGAGCGTGGAAAGTGTCACGGTTTGAACCATGGATTCCACGACCGTAATAGTTACTGGAATGCATCACGCCTCTCTTGCCATACTTCCACGACCGTGGAACTGAACGTGGAAAAGAGTACGACCGTATTTTAGAGCGTGGTTTAGGGCAAGAACGTGATTCTTCCCTAGCCTCGTGCATTCCTCAAGTTGAACTCCTTTTTGCTCCTAAGAATGTCCTTAATCCATGGACATATCCAATCGACTCGTCTTTGCTCGATTCCGTTCGGAAATAGCTCTTAAGTACCTATAATAAACATAAAGCTTGTGTAGACATCTATATCGACAATATAGGTAAACTAGCTCACATATGCATCAATGCTCAATCAATGACTATCAATATGAATCAAATACATGTAGAAAACGTGCCTAAAATATCACAATATTTCATGCTAACAAATAACCCCATACTTAACACTTGCTTGCCTCTAAGCAAGGTCTCTCAAAAAGCTTTTTAGAACAAGAGTTAGGATGAAATATATGTACCTTCTCAAAGCAATACTTCTTTTGGATAATGTGCCTTCTAAATAATAGATCATTCTCAAACCTTGCTTCATTCGTTTATAAGACTTTCATACACTTAATCAAAGAGTAAAGAGCAAAGAAAGCTTCATGAATCAATTAAACTTCAATACAAGCATTATAACCTTTAAACATTATCAAAATCAATCATAAGAAACTTCAATTTAGATCACCAAGTCATATAGCATTCTTTTGATCTTAAGGACTTTCAAATAAGGTCTAGAATGTGGAAAGGGGAGGGAAAACTTTAAGGAATGTGGTGCATGAATCCGGGAAAGTGGACAACTACTCCTTCTTCTTCTTTTGCGGTTTCCGCAGCACTTTCAACTTAGAGCTTCGCTCTCTTCTTTTCATTTTTCGACTTTACTTTTGGAGTTATGGATAGAGGTGCACAAAAACCGAAGCCTAGGAGATCGGCGTTTCTCAATTTTCAAGAGATGCCTCAAACCCTTAGCGCACATACCATAATCCGCTAGGAATATCGCTCAATCCGACTTTGGCAAGACACAAACACCCGGCTATGTGAATGGTGCCGAGTTACTCATCGTCATGATTGACTTCCCCAAACCTATAATTTCTTTCTACTCTTTTGATTTCAAATAATTGCTTTCATGGCCCTCCCACATCAAACATGCCTTTTTCGTTCACTTCTCCAAGTTCCCGGATAGGTAAAGGAGGTTAATATTTCAATGAGGAGCTAAAATGATCAAAGAAAGAAGAAAGAAAATCGAATTGCCTTAATCATTTCAATAAGAAGCATAAGAACTTATATTGTGATTTCAACCTTATTTTCTCAACATGATTTAAGTAACATTCTTCACATTATAAAACTTGCAAAAGAGGTATAATTCATTCATTCAAATTTCTTTTCAATTCACTATTCTTTTAAGCATACAATTGTCATTAAACTCAATTCACAAGTGATATTATCATAGAAGTCATCTCTAACATTAGAAGCACATAATTTTTCAAAATTTTTCAAATTTTTATGGGTTTTTCAAGTTCTTTTTCATGCGATGCAATATTAAAACGTGCGACAATATAATGAACATGCAATGATAGTCTCGAATAGAAGCAACATAGTGAGTAAGAAGTTATTACAAACTTTTAGTACATCCCACCCCATACTTAGGACGAACATTGTCCCTAATGTTCAAATAAAAGAAAGAAAAGAAAGAAAAGAAAAAGAAACTCACAAAGTGGTGGTGGAATGTCTAAAGCGAACGGTCATGCAATCAATCACTGCGGCGCTGGTGGAGGCGGGAATGGAGAGAAGCTAGAATCATAAAACCGCCCAAACTGCTGGCGGTAGACATCCCTCATCATGTGGTCGAGGTCGTCTAAACGTCCATCTCTACCATCGGCTCGGATCTCCAATGCTCCCACTCTCTCTGAAAGGCCAGTGGCCCAATCCGGCATCTGCTCGTACCATCCCGGGGCCTGACTGTACCATGCTGGAGCGTCGGATGGTGCTGGTGCTGGTGCTGCTGGCTGCTCTGTGGACTAAGGAGGGGGAACGCCATACCATGTAGGAGGTATGGTCATCCACGTAGGTCTCTCACTCACGCTAGCGCGGCGAGAAGACGAGCCTGAAGCTCTAGCTGGACGTGGAGAACGTCTCGGTACATCGGGGGCCGCCTCCGGCTGATCCGGAAACGTTCCAAACTCCTGCTCGGCTCCTCCTCCACCCTCAAACTGATCTCTCATATCCTCCTCCTCAACAACCGGTGGTGGGACATACGGGGGAGCTACTATCCTGTTCGCATGCATAGCAGCGAACGTCTCCTTCCAATTATGGCGTCCCGCCATAATGGAGTACTCCGGAAGCCACTCTATACCCCTACCTGTCCTGCTCTCCCAAGGCATGCCCGCATAAGGCGGACCTCTATGTGTGGGGAAGATGAGACCCCTAACCATGAAGGCATGGAGTCCTAAAGGAACGGCCGGTATGCGAGTGCAAGCAGAAAAATCAACACCTAAACTCCTAGCAATGTGGGTAACTATCCCACCATATCCGATGTTGCCCTTCTTCTTGTTTTTGAGCTTGCTCATCGTAGCAGCCAAGAGAGTGGCACAATCAGCCCGGCGCCCATACAACATGGAGTACAGCAAAAAGAGCTCATCCGTCTTGATCTTTTGGGGCGTCTCCGTCCTAGGAAAGAGACACTCTGAAAGAACACGGTGAGCAATCTTCAAGGCTAGGTGGTACATCAACCTAGCCTTGGTATGAGCAGGTTGCCAACGGTCCTCGTCGGCGTAAATCATAACTACTTCCTCCCGAAAGTCCTTGGCATAAATGCCACTAGGAAAGCGACCGTTAAAGGTCTCCTGAAACCCGAAAAAGGTCCCAAACTCACGGATGCTAAAATGGTAGTCTCTTTCCATAAGACGGAAAGAGACGGTCCTGTCTATGTGGCTGTGCTCAAATGACGTCACAACCTCCCGTGTAATCTCCTCATAAGCGTCTTCTCGGATAGCCGAGAAGACAACTAGTCCGGCTCTATCCAAGAGCCAAGTAAGATCATCCACAATGTTGAGAGGAGCTAGATCCTCCAACAACAAGTACCTAGGACCAATCACAGCCCTCTTCTTGATCCTCTCGAGTGCATCGAGATGATCCTCATGTATGGTCGGGACTCTAGGGTGAGTAGGTGAGGGTGGAGGTGAAGGTGAGGATGGAGGTGAAGGGGAAGAGGGTGGTGGTGCTCTAGAGGATGAGGAGGAGGAGGGATTACCATTCCTCTTCTTATTCTAATCATTCTTCTTCTCTTTAATCCTCCCCGAAACTCTCCTTACAAAGTCCATTCTGTTCAAAATTACGGGCTGTTCTGTAGAAACCACGGCCGTAATTCCTCCAGAGACCGTGATTCGTCTCAGAAAGTCGCAAATCTCATCAAATCAGCACTCAATCTCAACAAACAGGCAGTCCTAATCTAATTTCTTCCAATCTCAATCAGTTCTTCCTAAAATCTCTAACAAAAACGAACCAAATCGACAAGAATCAAGAAGAGAGGAAAAACCTATTTTTCGGATTGAAAAATCCGAATTGCGCGTTCCTTGGTGAATTTCCGCTCGATTTGTCGCTTGGATCTTGTTTGTGGTCGAATGTGCTTCGGTTTGGGAAGAAGAATCGTTAAAAACGATTAAGAAACGAGGATTTGAGAGAGGGTCGTGGATTTCGGCTATTAGGTCGTGGAAGAGGGGTTTTGGGGTGATTTTTGTGAAGAACATGGTTTATATAGTCACAGGCAAAATTTTTGAAAATCACGGTCTGTCGAGGTGTTCCACGGCCGTGAAAATGTACGGAACCGTGGTTTTGGTGATTTTTCAAAGGCTTTTGGAAATTACGGGCACTGTAGTTGTCACGACCGTAATTTAGGCTGTGGAACTCTCTGTAAAGCTCCAAAGTCCAAATTTCGCCACTTTTCTTCAACATTATCATTCCCTTTTCCTTTTCCATCGTTCCTACAACCAAAAATACGAACATACCGGAAGAAATCGAGGCAAAATAAAGCAAAACGTCTAAACTAAGCTAAACTATGAATCGAAAACAAAAACAAGAATGCATTACCTTGGGTTACCTCCCAAGAAGCGCTTTGTTTAAGGTCCGTAGCTAGACCAATCTCGCACTTATTCGAGTGCGGTAGGCGCGAACTCTTCATCTTGGAGTTCCGGCGTGTACTTCTTTAGTCGTTGGCCGTTCACCTTAAAACTTCCGCTCGCTTCACCCCATACTTCAACTGCACCATGGGGGAAAATACGCTTAATTAGAAAAGGTCCGGTCCAACGGGATTTAAGCTTACCTGGAAAGAGGCGAAGCCTTGAATTGAAGAGGAGAACTTGATCTCCTTCTTTGAAGTCCTTTGGGATGATATGCTTATCATGCCAACGCTTTGCTCTCTCTTTGTAGATCTTAGCGTTTTCATAAGCGTTCAAGCGGAGTTCATCCAGCTCATTAAGGTCTAGGAGACGCTTCTCTCCCGCTTCCTTCATGCCGAAATTCAGCCACTTGATAGCCCAAAACGCTTTGTGCTCCAACTCCACTGGCAAGTGACAAGACTTCCCATACACAAGATTGTATGGTGTGGTTCCTATGGGAGTCTTGTACGCAGTCCGGTACGCCCATAATGCATCGTCAAGCTTCAAGGACCAATCCTTCATAATCCTTGAAACCGTCTTCTCCAGAATTCCTTTGATCTCCCTATTTGAGATCTCAACTTGTCCACTAGTTTGTGGATGATAAGGGGTAGCGACCTTGTGAGTAACCCCATACTTAGCTAGAAGAGCTTCAAAGCGACGGGCTATGAAGTGAGAACCTCCATCACTAATGATAGTCCTTGGTGTCACGAATCGTGGGAAGATGGTCTTGTTGAAGAACTTAACCACCACCATGGCATCATTTGTGGGAGAGGCAATTGCTTCCACCCATCTAGAAACGTAATCCACCGCCAATAGTATGTATTGATTTCCACAAGAGGATGGGAATGGTCCCATGAAATCAACTCCCCAAACGTCGAAAATCTCTACCTCTTGGATGTTGTTGAGGGGCATCTCATTCCTTCTAGATATATTGCATGTTCTTTGACAAGCATCGCAGCAAGAAACAAAGGATTGCACATCTCTAAATAAAGTAGGCCAAAAGAATCCAGATTGCAATACCTTTGCGCTAGTCTTGTTCGAACTAGCTTGTCCTCCACAAGGTAGTGAATGACAATGGCGGATGACACTTTGCATCTCATCTTCCGGCACACATCGCCGAATGATGCCATCCGGACCTCTCTTAAAAAGGAGAGGCTTGTTCCAATATTATTCCCGGACATCCTTAAAGAACTTCTTTCTTTGTGCGTAGGATAATCCGGGTGGTATCTCCTGGCAAACCAAATAGTTAACAAAATCAGCAAACCGTGGTTCGTTACCTTTGGAGATCACGTTGATGCACTCCTCTATGATGTGTAGGTGTTTGTCCGGGAAGGAGTCATCAATGGGCAAATGGTCGTCCTCTAGATGTGTTAGGCGACTCAAATGATCCGCAACAGAATTTTCTGAACCTTTCTTGTCGCGGATCTCAAGATCGAATTCTTGTAGGAGAAGAATCCATCTAATTAGCCTTGGTTTCGCGTCTTTCTTCGCAAGGAGGTACCGGATCGCAGCATGATCCGTGTAGACAATCACCTTTGCACCTACAAGATAAGAGCAAAACTTGTTAATAGCATAGACAATGGCTAAAAACTCTTTCTCGGTAGTGGCGTAGTTGAGCTGCGCTTCATCTAGCGTCTTGCTAGCATAGTATATGGCGTGGGTTCGCCCTTCCTTTCGTTGTCCAAGAACAGCTCCAATAGCTACGTCACTAGCATCGCACATAACCTCAAAGGGAAGAGTCCAATCCGGAGGTTGGATAATAGGTGCTGAAATTAGAGCTTGCCGAATTGTGTTAAACGCATCCAAGCATTCCTGCGAAAACTCAAAAACTGCATCCTTCATCAATAGATTAGTGAGCGGTTTTGATATCTTAGAAAATTCCTTAATGAAATGTCTATAGAATCCAGCATGTCCTAGGAAACTTCTTATCCCTTTCACCGAAGTTGGGGGAGGAAGTTTCTCTATGGTTTCTATCTTAGCTTTATCCACCTCTATCCCTCTACTAGAGATTAAGTGACCTAACACGATTCCTTCCTTAACCATAAATTGACACTTCTCCCAATTAAGAACTAGGTTAGTATCTTCACATCTTTGTAAAACAAGAGAGAGGTTAGAAAGACAATCGTTAAAAGAGGAACCGTATACGGAGAAGTCGTCCATGAAGACCTCCATGATTTCCTCTATGTATTCGGAGAAGATGGCCATCATGCACCGTTGAAAGGTGGCTGGGGCGTTGCAAAGCCCGAACGGCATTCTCCTATAGGCGAACGTACCCCATGGGCACGTAAATGTGGTCTTCTCTTGATCATCCGGGTGTATCGGAATCTGAAAGAAACCGCTATAACCGTCAAGGTAGCAAAAATGTGAGTGTTATGCTAACCTTTCAAGCATTTGATCAATGAATGGCAACGGGAAGTGATCTTTCCGCGTTGCATTGTTGAGCTTGCGGTAGTCTATGCACATCCACCATCCTGTCACGGTCCGGGTAGGAATGAGCTCGTTGTTCTTGTTGGTGATGACCGTCATTCCTCCCTTCTTCGGAACTACTTGAACCGGACTCACCCACTTACTATCGGAGATAGGGTAGATGATACCTGCATCAAGAAGCTTAAGAATTTCCTTCTTGACAACCTCCTTCATGGTCGGATTTAACCGCCTTTGAGGTTGTCTTGAAGTTCTAAAGTCCTCCTCCATTAGTATCTTATGCATGCATAGGGAGGGTTTAATTCCTACTAAGTCCTCTATAGTATAGCCTAAAGCTTTCCTATGTTTCTTAAGGACAATCATAAGTTGATCATGCTCATCTATGCTAAGATCGGAACTAACAATAACCGGAAAGGTAGAATTAGGTCCAAGAAAAGCGTACCTTAGATGAGTAGGAAGTGGTTTTAGTTCCATTACTTTCGGAGCTTCCAATGATCCTTGAGGAGCATCCGATGTCTCCTTAGAAGTTTCTAAGGGTGTTGAGTGTTTTGGAGAAGAATCAGAAAAAGTTGAAGAAGTGTCCCGATCACTCTCTTCCACGGCCAGAATTACGGGCTCCCCATGTCTTCCACGGCCGTGGTTTAGAGCGTGGAAGGGAAATACGGTTGTCATGTCTTCTCCACGACCGTATAACTCTCTGGAGTGGAGGACGGTTTTGGTTGTGAAATCCACGGCCGTGGAATACAGGGTAAGACCGTGAATTCTCACATTTTCAGCTTCATCGTGGAGTTTCTCAAACTCCACTTCATGTACCTCTTCTTGTGCTTCTAAGGCTTCAATTGCCTCATTGCACTCTTCTTCTTCCCCTACAGTGGTTAGACTCATAGTGATAACTTTTTGTAAGGGGTCATTGAAGAGAATCGCACTTACCTCTTCCCTAGACAAACCTTCTTCATCTTGGATATCGTATATATCCTCGTCAAAGATTGGCTCCTTCACTAGAGTGGAAAGAACGAACTCTACTTTCTCTTCCCCAATATCAAAAGCGAGTCTACCATTCTTGCAATCGACCATGCAGCCGGAAGTTGCAAGAAACGGTCTTCCGAGTATGATCGGGACCGGACTATCTGCAGGAATGTCAAGCACAACAAAATCAATGGGAACAAAGAATTTACCTAGCTTGACCGGGACGTCTTCTACAATACCGACGGGGCGAGTGATGGATCGATCCGCCATGTACAACGTCATCTTTACCGGTTTAGGATCACCTAAACCGATCTTCCTGCACAATGCAAGTGGTATGATGCTCACACTTGCTCCTAAGTCACATAAAGCGTCATATGTGACATCTCCCACTCCAATGGGAATGCAAAATGACCCCGCATCCTTCAACTTTGGGGGCATTTTCTCCTTCATGGTTTTGATGAGATCCGAAGAATCCGAACTCATCTTGACCTCACCGAAGTCTTCTAGCTTCCTCTTGTTAGAGAGAAGCTCCTTCAAGAACTTGCCATAAGCCGGCATACCTACAATAACATCAATAAATGGTATGTTAATATGCAGCTTGCTCATGAGTTCTATGAACTTACCGAATTGTTTATCTAGGCGCGCTCTCGCTCTAGATTGAGGGAATGGTAGGGGAGGTTTGTAAGCTGGAGGAGGAACATAGACGTCTTCCTTCTCCTTCCCCTTCTCCTTCTCTACGGGGACTTCAACAAACGTAGGCTGCGGATCGGTGGTAGTCACTCCGCTCCTTGTTGTTATCGCCATCACCCTTCCTTTAGGGTTGTCCTCCGTCTTTCCCGGAAGTTTCCCTTGATTCCTAGGAACTTCTTCCGCATGGTTGAACATTTGGTTTTCTAAAACCTTTTGAGCTTTATCAACCTTAGAAACTTGATCATCAACCTTGATAAGGCGGTTCTCCAACCCTTGAAGCTTTCCCAAGATCGTCTCCAACATGGGATCGGGCTTCTCCTTTCCCGATGTGTTTCCTCCATTTGATGTTTGCCCTTGGCTTCTCAAAGGAGTAGAGGAAGAGGAAGGTGGAGTTAGTGAATCAGAATTGGAAGGATAAGAGTTACCGGAATTTTGTTGATTGGAGCGCCAATTGTTGTTACTTGAACCCCTATTGTTGTTCCAATTGTTGTTCCGGCTATTATTATTGTTGTTGCCATTCCAATTATTGCTCCGGTTGTTATTCCGGTTGTTGTTGTTGTTGTTGTTGCGGTTTGTGTTGTCACCGCCGTTATTGTTGCCCAAATGACCAACTTCCTTCCCTTGTTGTTTTGGGAAGTTGGTCTTGATAGCCTCCTTCAACTCTTTGATCTCATTGTTGAGGGAGAAAATCTGATTTTGAGCTTCATGTGTGAGCTTTGCTCCTTGCTCCACACGATTTACCTCCACTTTCCGGTGGGAATACTTCTCTATGACTCTTGCTTGCTTCTCAATGAAGTCCCAAGCGTCATCTTCTCTCATGTCCATGAATGTTCCACATGAGAGGGATTGGAGGTTGAATTGCGTTCCCGCATCCAGCCCCTTATAGTATATCTCCAGCAAGGCAAGTTTGGATATGCCATGATGAGGGCAATCCAAGAGCAAATCCTGAAACCTTTCCCAAGATTGAAACAAACTTTCGTTAGGTCTCATGGAAAAAGCATTAATCTTACCTCTAAGTTCCCCCGTTTTGGAAGGCGGAAAGAATTTGGTGAGAAACTCCGCGGAAAGGCTTTCCCACGTATCTAGTTTCCCATTAGGAAGAGCTTGGTACCAAGACAACGCTTTCCCTTTCAAAGAGAAGAAGAAGGGCTTGAGCTTGTAGCTGTTGGTAGTAGCATTCTTCGGTCTCATCGTCTCCATCATACACTCAAAGTTTTGCAAGTGTTGGTGTGGAGATTCAGCGCTTGTCCCGCCAAATTGGTTTTGGCGAACAAGAGTAATTACTTGAGGGTTAAAGCTAAACCCTTGTACATCTTCAGCATCAAAATTCACGCCCAAGCGGCGTGGTTGTTGTGTTGGATCCATCCGTTGGCCAAGAGTTCTTGGCTCATCATCTACACGTTCGATCCTTACATTCCTAGGCGGAATGCGGCGATTAGCAGCTCCCCGTGGATAGAAAGGATTCACATTGATCGTGGGATCAATCTCCTCTAGCGGTGGCATGGAAGAATCACTATCATCAGCGGATGAGTGACTTCTTCTTCTAGATCTTGATCCCCTCCTTGAGGATTTCTTGCTCCCCTTATTCTTGAGGTCGCTTAGTTCTATCCTCATTTGGAAAATCATATCCTGTAGATTGTTAACTTGGGATTGATGGCGATCCATCTCATCCCGGCGAATGTTCTCATTCCATTGGAGTTGAGCTTCCTTCTCCGCCAACTCCGCTTGAAGATCACGTTCGTGTTCTTCAGCCATCTTCTTTTCCTTGCGCTTTTGCCTTAAAGTTTTCTCTAGCTCTTGATCAAGAGGTAAGAGATCTTCGGTGTTCCTAGACCTGCGCATGCACTCAAAGTAATATCAAATAACGAGAGCAAGCTCCCAAGCTTGACAACCGGCTACCGAGTTCGGTCTAAACCAAATCCCCGGCAACGGCGCCTAAAACTTGTTCGCCCCTAAACGTGCGTGCAATCAAGCTTTAAATTTATAAAACTAGAATAAAAGCAAGCGAACCCGTAGTGTACGGATCGGCGTAGATTAGCAAGTATTCCAGAGTATCGAACTCAGGGATTTGGGGGTACGAATTCAATAGTAGATTATCAAGCAGTTTATGTAAGAGCTTTGCAATATATTGGGAAAACAACAATCCTAAAGATCCAAGTATCCAGCTGTGGCAATCGATTCAAGATATACTAAATGATATAAAGACAGAGTTAAGATATGCAAAGGTATGCTAATGTAAGGTAATCGTACGGTGAAGTTCCAAAAACTTATATGACTCACCTATAAGAAACTCTCTATACAGGTTGTTGAGGCTTCAATATAGAAAGATTCCAAAGGTAAGAATTAATGTCAAATACCCAAACTTATAATCCAAAGGTCAAAACTAACTTAACCGATTAAGGTTGTGACACTCATAATCGGAGTAGAGGTTGTTGAGGCTTCACTACCACCTAGAAAAGACAAGTCTAAACTAAGTTAAAGCAAATCTTTAACTTTAGACTAAAGTAAAAGCAGGCTCGTAGACTTAAGGGAAATCACGGTTAGTTCTTGAGGTTCCACGGCCGTGGACTCAAGAACAGGCCGTAATTTAGGGTGTCGACGATATTTCTCTAACTCTCAGGGTCTAATCTGTTTACGATCGATCTATCATCATCTAAGCCACAACTATCAACCCTTCACCCTAGAATTGTTAAGGGTTTTTAGCCAATAACAGTCATGTTGATATCAATTCAAGAATTAAAGGATTTAAAGATGAAAACTTCCGAAAACTTTCAATAAACTTCAAACCAATCTCAAAGTCACAATCAAGAACAAATAATGTCACTAATTCCAGAATAGAACAAATAAACACAATCTTAGGTAAGAAGGAAGAACGGGATGTCAATCCATCTTCTAAAATCAAACCTAAACAAGAAGAGAAATCTTCTTGCAACAATCCTCCGAATCTTCCGTCAATCCGGGAAATCTGGAAATCCCAACGATAATCTCCACCAAAGTGCGAGATTTGGGCAAATCCAAGCGCGAACGTAGATCTCCAATGAGACAACAAAACAGCCCTCCACAACATAGTAGACAACAAAAGCCCTGGGCCTGAGTCGCTTGACGGATATAATTCGCTTTTTTTCAAAGCAACTTGGAGCACCACATGCGAAGACTTCATTAATGCCATTCTAAGCTTCTTTGATTCGGGATTTCTTCCCAGAATCGCAAACCACACTTCCCTCACATTGATTGCTAAAATTGACAATCCCACACTACCCTCCGACTACAGACCAATTGCCTACTGCAACACCACCTATAAGGTGATCGCAAAGATCCTTGCAATAAAGATCAATGTTGTGCTTCCCTTTCTAATCGGCAATTACCAAGGGGCCTTCGTCAAGGGTAGAGCAATCAAACATAACATACTGCTTAGCCAAGAGCTCTTCAAAGGATACAACCAAAAGCATATATTCCCAAGATGCGCGATCAAGGTTGACATTTCGAAAGCTTTCGACATGATTAATCACCATTTCATACTCAATTGTTTGGTCCGGATGGGGTTCCCATAAGGCTTATTGAAGCTTGCATATCGAGTCCTACCTACTCGATTAACCTGAATGGCTCCCTCACTGGGTTCTTCCATGGAACTAGGGGTCTAAGACAAGGATGCCCTCTATCACCCGCCCTATTTGTTATTGCCATTGAAGTCCTCTCCTCCATGATCCACACCAGCACATCCAATCCTAACTTCAACCTCTACCCCAAATGCTCCTCACCCCGCCTAACCCACCTATGTTTTGCTGACAATATATTTCTTTTTTGCAGGGGCGATCTTATCTCCATAAACACTCTCATGAAGACCCTCACCCATTTCGGCAACTACTCTGGCTCCACATCAACATTAGGAAGTCAACACTTTACACTGGAGGAATCACTCACCAAGATAAAACTCAACTGGCTGAAGTCTTGGATTATAAGACTCTCATCATCAACATCACGAGGAAAATAAACTCCTGGAGTGCTAGGAACCTATCTTATGCTGGACAGAAACAAATTATCACATCAATTCTCATTCCTCTTCAATTGGTGTGCAATCCTACCCATCCCCATCTCAATCATCAAGAAGATCAATTCATCACTTCGCTCCTTCCTCTGGTCCGGCAAAGAAGCTAGTACGAGAGCTCTCATCCCATGGAATACTGTCTGCTCTCCAATATCCAATGGTGGTCTCGGTTTCAAAGAGATGCTCTCCTGGAATCGATCCTGCATTGCAAAACTTCGCTACGAGCTTGACACTAGACAAACATCAAATAACCTCTAGAGTGACTGGATTGCCAATAAGATCCTCAAAAATCGCTCCATTTGGACCATCGATCCCGGCTCCAAACACAGCTCAACATGGAACAACATCCTCACCACTAGGAACCACTTTCTTGATATCACTGACAGACCAACCTTCATTGCCACCACAACTGGGCCTAATGGCACATACGCCACTTCTGCTGCCTATCATATCCTTATCAACAACAGGCACTCATCAAACTACAATCTTCACAACATCTGGAACAGACTTAATATCCCCCACTACAGCTTCATCTCATGGCTAGCGAGCCATCAAAAACTCCCCACCCTCTCTAGGGTTCTCACTTGGGACTCCTCCATCAACCCTACATGCACCCTATGCAACATCCATATTAAGGACGAAGACCACCTAATACATAAATGCACCTTCTCTACTACGGTGCTCGACCTCATCTCTAGATGGATCCGCATCCCTCCTCCACTACCCTACAACAACTGCATTTGGACCTGGATTAGCAACAACAAACCAATCAAACACGACCTAATCTCCCACATTAGAATGGCCACTCTCACTGCCTACATATATCACATATGGAAAGCAAGGAATGAGAAAATCTTCAACCAAAACCTCACCTCCCCAAGCTCTAGTGCGCACAACATCATCCATGATGTTAAAAATCATGCGTCCTCCAAGTGGATGGACCGATCCGCAAATACTACGTTCTGGGCTAAAAGACTAGGGATCAATTTTATGTAACTGCCAATGTAATCTCTCCCGCTCGACACTCTCTCTGTACACCTCTTCAAGATCATTATATACTTATTTCAAAAAAAAAATCTTAGACTTTTGAATGCTAACCTTTTGACCCGACGTCTTGTAAAACAAATCAATGCATTTCATGATATGTTGAGCTGAGAGAGGGAGACTTCCGCAAAAAGAGTAATGTCATCCGCAAAGAAAAGATGTGAGAGAGGGGGTCCACCCCAAGATAATGTAATAGGCTTCCAATCACCTCTATCAACTACCTCAAGGATAAGGCGGTTGAGTCTTTCAATGCAGAGAACGAATAAATAAGGAGATACGAGATCCCCTTGTCTAATGCCTCTTTTACGGGTGAATAGCTCTATAAATTCTCCATTCCAAATAACTTGCATTTTGGAGGTGCTCACACATTATTGGATCATCTTCCCCCACTCCAAAGGGAATTCGTCTTCCGTTATCGTATCTACGATAAAATCCCATCTACTTCTATTGTAAGCCTTCTCAAGATCGAATTTCAGAAGCATCCACTATTTACATGTCATCTTTTTCCTTATAGAATGAGCCACCTCCTGCATAAGGATCACATTTTCTTGAACCATCCGTCCTGGAATAAAGCTTCCTTGAGTTGGCCCCACTAGCTTGTCTATAATGCTTTGCGTGCGTTGAACTAGCACCTTCGAGATAATCTTGTAGCTGACATTACAAAGAGAAATGGGTTTGAATTGGCTGATGGACTCCGGTTTCCCGACTTTAGCTATGAGGGATATAAGTGTATCATTGCTTCCTGGATACAACCGATGATTGCTAAAGAATCGGGAAACTTCTTCCTTAATAGATTGACCCACAATCCTCCAACATTTTTGGTAAAAAATAGGCTGGAAACTATAAACTCCAAGAGATTTGAAGACCCTCATGCTCTTAATCGATGACCAAACTTCTTCCATGCAAACAGGTCTTTGTAAAAAGGACCACTCAACCATATCAACAGGAGAGAAATCAATAGTATCCAAATGACACTTATGTAGTAGGTAGGAATCGTCAAGGGTATAGAGATTTCTATAATAATCCACAACATGTTGTTCAAGCCTCATCGGATCCTCCACCCAATCTCCATTCTCCAATTGGAGACCCGAAACTCTATTCCGACTTCTTCTAAGTTCTAATAATAGTGGAAGTATGGGAAAAGGTGGTATTCCGGTCCTCATGTTCCAGCCATTGCTCCCGGAATTTCTGAAACCACAACAACTCTTCTTGTTCAAGAATTCCCTCGATGTTCGATTGGAGCCGTCTCTCCTCTTCCATAAGTCTAATCGAATCAGTGATATATCTCTTCTTTTGAACCTTAGCTAGCTTATCAAGAGCCTCTTGTTTCTTGCGAAAGACATTATCAAACACATACCTATTCCAAATAATAAGAGAGTTCTTAAGGATAGGGAGAGCCCGACTCACCTCCGGATTATTGAACCAGCACATTTCCACCATAGGGTGGAAATCTCGATGCGTCATCCATGTTGCCTCAAATTTGAAAGGTCTTCTTTCTTTCCTACAAGAAATGACAGGATCAAGCGATAAAAGTAACGGAGAATGGTCAGAAGAGAACCTGGCTATATGTCGAACTTGTGCATTGGCCCATTGGACATGTCCCTCTCTGTTCATGAAAACTATATCCAATCTTTTAAAGACATTCAAAACATGTGAATCCTCATGGAGCTTCTCTAATCCTCCTTGCCGTTCATGAAGGAAACAAATACTTTTAAAGCCGCCTCCTATAATAAGCGGAATGGCACTCAACTCCTCGTTAATGTCGTTTCAAAAGACTCTCCTCTCGATGTGGTCCGGAGAAGCATAAACAACCACCAAGTTGAACACTTTATGACCAACTAATACTTTAGCATGAATGAAGCATTTATTGCTATTCACAATGTTCAACTGCAACTTCTCACTCTTCCAAAGGAGCAAATACCCCCTTCGAAACCCACATCCTCTACCCGGAAACAGCCCACATAATTTAGATGCTCACAAATAGACTTAGCTCGATCCCAGACGTTATAGGCTCAAAGATGGCGAGAATATCCAAATTGTGGTGCCTAGCTACATAGATACTTAATAGCTCGTCGAAACCCATTCTTACGAGCTCCGAAAATATTCCAGAAGAGATAATTCATCATAAACAAATTCACTAGAAGAAACGGCACCATGAAGAAACATGTTACATACCTAAGTAGCCATCACCTTGTTGCATGTTGACACCTGAGTTCTCTACCACCATGTCCTCCGTCCTTTGCGAATTACCCTCACCCTAAACTTCAGTAGTTTGGCAACCATCATTGCAATCTTCATCGCCTCCCTGTTGGTGTTTGTTTCCCCTCCTATAGTTATAGTAATAGGACAATTAGCCATACCTTGAGGCACACCATCGCTACTAGAAAGAAGTTGAGGAGATTGATTCGTTGTCAAGCCAATCTTCTTACCCTCTTCCCCTAGCTTGGTAGTAATACATGTTTCAGTGTTGGTACATGATTCAAACTGTCGTTGGCATTTAAAAGCGCCCAACTCAAGTATGGCATCGTCAATTTTCTTTGCTCGTCAAGCTGCTCTCCTAGCATCATTTTTTATTTTATTACGAGTTTTCTTCTTACCTTCGTTGGTGTTGTTCTCAGGCGGCGTAGTAGGGGTTGCTGAGAAAGTTAACGACTCCTTCACTTTGGGAATGGAAGTAACGGCACTGTTTACATCAGACTTTTCACCTTTGCCTTTAGTTGCTAATGTCTACTGCATATTAGATGATGGGCTTCCCAAATTCTTTGTTCCACTAGTAGACGGTCCATTAACTTTGATATGATGGACCCCATTAATAAGTAACTTTGACCTGGCCTACTGCATGTTGATCCATAGAATGGGAGTTCATAGCTGGCATCTTTCCTTTACCCGTAGAGATTTTCTTCTTGTCATTCTGCTGTTGAAACTTCCCATGCATGAAATTATGTATATTCTTAATGAGGATAGAATTTGCATCTGAATTAACATTGGTAATACCCTTTCCTTTTTCGAATCTATTGCGTTTCGCTACCAACATCCAGGGACCATAGTGGGGGATTCTAGTGCCGGCGGTTGTAACGCTTCCGACGACGTCTCATCCTCCTGGGAAGTAGTTGATTCAAAGCAATAGTTGAGTTTAGGTCAATGCGATTGGCCTCAATAGTGTCCACTTCAGTATTAGTATGATGATTGGTCGTATCTCCATGCTCGCAATTGGACGCATAATGGTCATATCTGCCACACTTGAAGCAAACAATATCTAAACCTTCATATTCAATCGGGCATCTCCTACCATTGATGATGATGGCTTTTTTGAGAGGACGATTAATATCGATCTCCACACACATCTAACGAATCTTCCTCTATCAAAATGAAGTGTTTTCGGATCAATGGTGATCAGGAGCCCGACTCCTTCCGCCATACTCCATAAAATAGCTTAATGGTACCATTGGACAGGAACGCCAATAATTCTAAGCCATATTGGAGTTGAGGTTATAGGGTTGGTAGTAACAAAATCCGGTGACCACCTTTTCATAATGAGAATAATCCAAACACTGCAAAATCAAGCTAGGAAATAATTGTTATCCAAATCAATAATTTGCATATTCTCCCCACATATCCATAGCTCCCTAATCTTCCTCTCCATGATTGGAAGGCCACCGGAAAGCCTAGCACTTTGAACACAATGGACTGCTTCCCTCTAGCCTTCAGGTCTGCCGTAATCTCCTTGTCCACCTCCATTGTTGGGTCTCCTTCTTGCCCAAATGGAAAACTGATTGAGGTTCTACCATTCAGATACTCTCTATTGATCTTATCCTTGTTGCAAGCAATAGTTTTCACTCCTCCAAGCAATTCACTCCAAGATCTTGTAGTAGTCGTCTCAAGACCAGTATGTGGGCGAGCAATTGATAGCATGAATTATTGTCTACATTTTGGGACATGTTTAGACGTTTTATCTTCAATAATCTGCATGTTTGGATGTATATTATGTGATTATATTATCGTTTCATCTCCTTTTGCGGGAATCGAGGTCTACACCAAGTTTCGTTGTAATCGTAGGTAAAATGACACATTTTGGACTAAAATGGAGCTAAAGGAGCTAAGGAGTCATTGGAGCTACATTCAGGAGCTTAAGGAAGAATCCTAGAAACATGGAATTGGATCGAAGATTCACTTTGGACCAGACTTGATGAGATTTCACATTCAGTTGAGTCACCTCGGTCAGCTACAGTACCATCTCGACCGAGGTGATCCAGAGGAGCTGCTCGACCGAGGCGAACACCTTGGACGCGGCGAGAGATATATTTTATTTGGCTGAGATCTTTTATTTTTAGAAAGAGGATCTTATATTTTTAGGCTGGATTCCTGGAAGGAAGAAGATAATTCAGCTCATATATTTCACCTATTTTATGGGAAAATATCTTTCTAAGATCTTTTATCTTTGGGAGGTAATTTTTCTATAAAAAGGGTTGGATTTTCCACAAATTAGGGCATGCTTAGACACCCGCTAACACCCGGAAGACCGCTTAGGGCTGCACATCGCGCAAGACAACCATTTTATCCCACTATAGTTGGGAGATTTGAAGAACCTTTTTGAAGGTTGAAGGAAGATTGAAGGAAGAAAGTTGATAGCTTTTATAACTTTTGTGAAATGTTTTGTAAGACTTTCTCAGATTCCCTTCTTTGTTGATTGTCTTATTGGATTTTGATCCAAGGAACGCTTGTTTGTTTGATAATTGATTCAGTTATTGAAGCCTTTCTCTTAAGGTTTTCTTGTTCAATTATTCACCTTCTTCCCTTATATTAGATTATTGCTTTCATGATGATGAGTGGCTAATTTCTTTGTGTAATTCTAGGGTGATTGGCTGAAAGTTGTGGGAAAGACGATGATAGAATGATTTTAATCACAATAGGACCCTGAAAGCTCGAGTCTTTATCCTTAACCCTAGAACATCTCGCTCAGTCGATGAACATCTCGGCCGGGGTGGAATTCTTCTGACCGAGGTGACTTACTTGATCCGAAACTGAGACTTAAGTGTTAGAGTTTGCCAAATCCTATTCTTATTACACCTTTCCCGGTTCAATGCAAGCCTAGGATGAGACTTACCCGGTAATTCCTTTGTTTGTTTACCCAAGATCATAAGTATAGGTAATAAAGGTTTATCCTTTATTGGGGTTTGAGTGTGCTTTCATTCCATCTTTGTGAGTTAGCCTGAGACTTACACGGTAAAGGTTGATTCTATTCCCTTACTTGGAGTGTTAGTTTGAGATTATAGTTCTTTTCCTTAATTCCTTGAGACTTACCCGGTAATAGGAGTTACGGTTTGGGATTAGTGAGTAGTGAGACTTACCCGGTGATCTATTCCACTTTAGTAACACCTTCCCTATGCAAAAATCTCAGCTTTGTCCGCTTATCTTTAGATTTTGAGTTGGAACCACAACTAGATGCTTTAATCCCTAGAATTGCATATTTCCTGAATTGACTTTTTATCATTTTTGATTGTTTTAATCGCTTTTGTGGTTAGTAGTTGCATTGACAACCTATACCTGCTTTGTTTCACTAAGTCCCTGTGATCGACCCCTGGAATTTCTTGCTTTTTACTACGATTGACCCGTACACTGCGGGTTCGCATCCTTGTTTTAAGCTTACATCTAGGGTTATAAATTTAAAGCTTGCACACACCGTTTGGAGCGAACAAGTTTTTGGCGCCGTTGCCGGGGACTTGGTCTAGACCAAGCCGGTTACGGTTGTCTTTCGGGGCTATTGCCCTTGTTGCTATTAACTACTCTTTCTATGAGTTTTGTAGTTTTCAGGATATTCGATGACTACATTTGATCCGGCCTGGATAGCAAGACAAAGTGCTAGGGCGGACCATTATGAATACTTGGAAGAGAAATACTCCTTTTATTGGTTTAACAATGAAAGGGAAAGAGAAAAGGCCATTGAGAAGGAGCTTGCGATATGGTATGAGATGAATGTCCCTAGAAAGATTAATGAGCAACCTCTTGAAGATTCTCTTCAATCAAGATGGGGGAAGTTGATGAAGAAGGTGGAGGAGCTCAAGGAAAGCACCTTATCCTATGCTAAGCCGAAAGAGGAGCATAAGGAAGTACTGTAGGTTTCAAGCATTCCTCCAATCGAACCAGAAGTTTCTCCTGAAGCTTTTGAGGAAGAGGAAGATGTGGAAGATCTCGATCCAACTGTTGAGACTTCGGCCGAGGTGAAAGAGAGATCGGCCGAGGTGGAAGAGAGATCGGCCGAGATGGAAGAAGAATCTGTAGAACTGGAAGTGGAAGATGCAGAGAACCTTGGCCAAATTACTGAGACTGTGGCCAAGGTGGAAAAAAGATTAGCTGAGTTGGGAGAAATTTCATGGGTGGATTATCAACCTAACATGAAACTTGTCCCAAGCTTTGGAGAACTTTATAAGGTGCCTTCTCTTACTTCCTTTGAAATTCCTACTAAAGTTCTAGATTTCTTCAGGGATGCACCGAAGAGTTGGAGGTCTCTTCCGAAAGAACCTCCTAAGATCAAGATGAAACCTCCATTAAATTTGCTGAAAGTAAATGCTCCTTGGACTAAAAGGAGTGGAGCTAGCAAGCACTTCACCGCTAAGGCAATGAAGTGTTATTTGTTCAAGTATGGGGTCATTCACATGACAAAGACCTTGTACCATCCCCAAGCTGAAGATGGGGAAGCTACTAGAATTTTCGAGAAGTTGTTTTCTCGATCAAGGAAAGGATGGGACGAAGGACTGAGTTATGTCCCATGGAAGCATAGGAAGACCGGTAGGATTTCGGTAAGAATCAAACCGTACAAACTTGTACGTGGGAGATCTTACCATTTGTTGGTGAAATTAGGAACCAGAACCTTTTTGGAGGATTTTTATGATGGATGTGATGAGCACTCCAAGGTGTTCGAGGTACATTGAGTAATTCTATGGAGAAAGGTCCAGCTAGCGACCTTAAACCAAGCGCTTCTTGGGAGGCAACCCAAGGTATTGCTTTCTTTTCCTAGTCTAGCTTTAGATAGTTTACTTTTGCCTTGCTTTGCTTTGTTTTTGGCATCCTAGACACACAACAGGTGACATCTAAGGAAGGAATACAACCCAGGAGCAAAAATTGGAAGGGCAGAAGTTCGAGAAATTGAGAAGACGAAGTTTGACTGAGACACATCTCGGTTGCTATTGCAGTACCTCGACCAAGATGCTCTTGGTCAACCGAGGCGATTAGGTCTGACATCCGCTCTGACATCCTGGTCCGCCCAGAAACACCTCGACCGATCTGATGAGGATTGATGCATTTCTGGAGCTTATTTTCTTATTCTGCAACTCAGCTATGTCCGGCGAGTTTTCTGATTTTAGACTTTTATTTGACCCATTGGGACAATGTGTCCCAAGTATGGGGTATGTGGATCTTATTATGCTTTACTTGGCTTTATGTGTTTATCTGAGACTACATGCATGCATACAGGTTATTTGATTGAGAAAAACGTCGAAAACTGGTTAAGAAAAATTTTATGACCTCGACCGAAGTGACTCTGACCAATCGAGGTGCAGTACCTCGGTTAACTTAGAACATCTCGACCAAGGCGGTTTAACTGGAACAATTTTTGAAACGATTTTTGTGCTTCTTCTCTGGATATGACCTCAATGAAGATTTTGTCTGCGGATTGGCTTTGAAATCTTTATATGTTTGAAAGGTTTTATGATATGTTTAAGTTGCTAAATGTTTTGTTTGAAATTTGTGACATGTTTAATACTTTGTTTTTATCAAAAATTATGTTGGATTTGAAGGTTGACACCACATGATGAGTTCTCTCACTTTCTTCCTGGAAAGACCAAGGCAATTCATTCTCTTCTCTTCTTCTTCTTGATCATGCTTTAGCCCCTCATATACACATTTGCCTTCCTTTACCTATCCGGGAATTTGGAAGCAAGCAAAGGTGAAAACAAGTGAAGTAAAAGTTGAGAAGTTGGCTGGAAGTGAAAGTGTTAGAAAGTAAAAATAGGTTTGGGGAAGTCAATCATGATGATGAGTAACTCGGCACCATTAACATAGACGGGTGTTTATGTCTTGCCAAAGTCGGATTGAGCGATATTCCTAACGGGTCATGGTATGTGCATCAAGGGTTTGATGCATCTCAAGAAATTGATGATTGCTGATTTCATAGGCTTCGGTTATTGTGCACCTCTGTCCATGCATCCCAAAAAGTAAAGTAAAAAAAAAAGGAAAAATGTAAAATAAGCAAAGCTTATTGGTGGATGATGTTGAAAGTCAAGTGAAAGTGAAGTGATATCCTTTTCCCGGATTCTAGCACCATATTACCTTCTTTACATCCCTACCCTACACGTTTCTTGACCTTTATTTTGGGAAGCCCTTGAGACCTCGAGCTTGTTGATTGACTTAGTGGTTTAAACTGGATTATACATGATTAATTTCGATAATTATGATTTATTATGCATTCTATGATTTTATGCAAAGATGAACAACTTTCTTATATTTATAAAATGTTTTGATTATATTTTGATTTTAAATTCCATGAAGCATTCTCTTAGGGTGATCTATGAGTGGAGCACACCACCAAACGTTTTGAAAGACTTTTTATTGATTTTTAATGACTTATAATCCATTCTATCTTGTATTTTATATTCGGAACTTGCTTGGGGACAAGCAAGGGCTAAGTATGGGGTATTTTGATAGCATGAATTATTGTCTATATTTTGGGACCTGTTTAGACGTTTTATCTTCAATAATCTGCATGTTTGGATGTATATTATGTGATTATATTATCGTTTCATCTCCTTTTGCGGGAATCGAGGTCTACACCAAGTTTCGTTGTAATCGTAGGTAAAATGGCACATTTTGGACTAAAATGGAGCTAAAGGAGCTAAGGAGTCATTGGAGCTACATTCAGGAGCTTAAGGAAGAATCCAAGAAACATGGAATTGGATCGAAGATTCACTTTGGACCAGATTTGATGATAACACGATTTATGACTTAGGTTTAGGTAATCATTTAGATAGATTTCAATCTCATTCATGCATGGTTTAGCACTAGTTCACGACGTTTGCACTCAATTCACGTATTTTGTCAAGATAGACGTCTACACGGACTTGTGCATTGCTTTGTAGGTACTTTGGGAGATTTAGGAGCTAAATCGATACGTTTGAGGATCGTTCATCAAGATGACACACCCTCGGACTCATTAGGATGCAAGCTAGAGGCTAATGAGGACTCATAGAACCTTGCCAACACAAACCATGCACCAAATCGAAGCTTAATGATCAAAGGCAAAGCTGAAGGTCCAAACCACGGTTCACTGGAAGTCCACGGCCGTGGAACCATCCGTGGATTTTGCCAGGTTTTCGTGACAGTTGTGCCACGATCTCTTGGCCAGCTCTTGCAAAGTTGTAGTATAAAAGTGGTCCTGCATTGGCTGAGAAGGATCTTCCATCAGCATCTTTCAATTGGGTATTCTCCCATCACTCTACACACACAACAATACTCTATACAAGAAGATTTTTGGGGGAGGAGAAGGTAGAAGGAAGCTACCATTGGAGAAGAGCTTCATTGGAGAAGAAGAAGAACACACCATTGATAGACTTTGATAGCTTTTGCAGTGAAGAATTTCTAGAGTTGTATGAACCATATAAACCTTCTTTTGGAAGGGTTGTGAGTCATTCTAATTCCATTTTCAGCTTGGTTTTGTTTACTTCACTTGTTCATCTCTCTCTCTTTATTATCTTGCATAAGGAAGCTATGATTTTATGTTTGATGAATTCGATTGTTATGATGGATGTTCTAGGCTAAATAGATGTGATTCTAGGGTGAGGAAAGGATGGTTATGGCTAGGACTATGATAGGATAGACTTAGAATTGCCCTTGGACGACTTGTGTGCTTGAACGTAGCCTCTGTTTGAATCCACGGTCAGTTCTTGCCAAACCACGGCCGTGGAAAGGTAGAACAACCCGTGATTCTCCCTGGTTCGATGGATCTAGTTTTAGATTGTCAGAATGTTGAAATCCTAGTGTTTGTTGAGTAAATTCTATCCTAGGGTGACCTAGTGTTAGCAACTAAGTGTTAGAAGAGACTTACCCGGTGATTCTTACTCTTAAGATTTCAAAGATGACAAACCCTAGGTAGTGGTGAGTCTCATAAGCCGCCATTGGATTAAGTGTGCTAGGAAAGTTGTTTAGGGCTAACTCTTTCGAGACTTACCCGGTAAGGATAGGTTAGATCCCTAGGTGACAATCCGGTTTGTGTAGAATTCCATCCCTTAGGTTCTTAGAGACTTACCCGGTGATGAGACCTTAGGGACGGACTAGTGGACCATGAGACCTACCCGGTGATTGATCCCAATCTAGAAACACTCATTCCCAACTTATCATAGTTAATCCAAGGAACGATTAAGATAGCTTGAGTCCTATGCCATAACCGGAACTTCCAACCCCTAGAATCCGTTTTTCTCTATTTGATTCATATCTCGTGTTTAGTTTGTTTGTTTGCATTGATTTGTTAACTAGTTGATTGTTTACCTTGCATGAATTGTGATTTGTTAACTAGTTGATTGTTTACCTTGCATGAATTGTGATCTTTGATTAATCATTAATGGAATCAATCTCACCTTAGTCTTTGTGTTCGACCTCGGAATACTATCCCTACTACAAACGTCCCGTACACTGCGGGTGCGCTAAGAGTTAGGAGAAATATAACGAGTATAAATTTAAAACCCATTGCGTAATCACATCCTGAGCGTAACACCTGAGACTTACACGGTAAAGGTTGATTCTATTCCCTTAGTTGGAGTGTTAGTTTGAGATTATAGTTCTTTTCCTTAATTCCTTGAGACTTACCCGGTAATAGGAGTTACGGTTTGGGATTAGTGAGTACGTAGTGAGACTTACCCGGTGATCTATTCCACTTTAGTAACACCTTCCCTATGCAAAAATCTCAGCTTTGTCCGCTTATCTTTAGATCTTGAGTTGGAACCACAACTAGATGCTTTAATCCCTAGAATTGCATATTTCCTTAATTGACTTTTTTTATCATTTTTGATTGTTTTAATCGCTTTTGTGGTTAGTAGTTGCATTGACAACCTATACCTGCTTTGTTTCACTAAGTCCCTGTGATCGACCCTTGGAATTTCTTGCTTTTTACTACGATTGACCCGTACACTGCGGGTTCGCATCCTTGTTTTAAGCTTACATCTAGGATTATATATTTAAAGCTTGCACACACCGTTTGGAGCGAACAGTAATCACTCCAATCTCAAGAGTAGCTACACTTGTAGGGATGCTACCAGTATTCTCTGCCATGTCCAATCCATTGCTACTAGCAGTGAGATTTTCAACTTGTGTAACAACCATGGGTTCAACTTCACTAACTGCACCGTTGGTGGCTTCCAGTTCATTCGAAGTACCCATATGACCAACTTGTTGGGACAGTGACTCCTCCATGATATCATCTTCATTTGATTCAGTCACTTCCGCCTCAGCGGAGTTACATGACGTCAGAGGGGGATCCTCCTTCATTGCACTGGCGGTTCAAACTAGGGAAAACGTTGGTGGCCTAGTCTATTTGCTAATAGGTCAAACAAAAGAGAGCATAGAAACAAATCCTCGACAACCACGTATGATATACTTGGCGGCCTAGTCTATTTTAACTAGTATACCTATTCAAATTCAACCACTCTGAAACCCTATCCCCAAGAAAGAGAACGCGCCGTGAGTGAGGCTGTTTTCCCCCATCTTCCCACATCCCCTGAAATCCTAGCCTCCAAAATCGAATCTTGATTCAATCTGGCCTTCAACAACCTAGAACCCCAAATGAATCCCCACAATCCCCACAATCTAGCCTTCAATAACCCAGAACCCCAAACGAAAGAATCCTGGTGCAAAAGTATCGATTCAAAGGCAGCCATCCAACAAAGGAAGATGAAGCTTTCCGAATGGATGAAACAAAACCTGCGAAGGAGGAAAAAGTACTCACCACAAACGACCTTGGACAAAGACAAGGGTCAATAAGCCTTGTGGATGGCGGGAGGTGTAGGAGCGCCTGCCTCTAGGTTTCCTCCACTTCGAAAGAAGGAGGGAAAGAAGCTCGGGATGAGGAAGCAACAATTTCGGCTTCATTTTCTGGCTTTTTCTATCCGATTTGGCTCAGAGGTGGAGCGCAAGTTGATGTCGTGTTGTAGCCAGTCAACCACCTCCAAGCCCAAGGGCTTTCTTGCCTCGAAGAGACCTCATCCATTGGTGCTTCAATATAAACATTGAAGCCGAAAAGACTGAAGAACACAAGGGAAATGATGGATTTCGTACTCAAAAGAATAACAAGGACCATCATTTTTTATCAACGGCTAAGAGTACTAATTTTCAAAGGAAAAAGAACCGATAGTAGAGTAATCCAAACAAGCACTATTCAAAAACCCTTGAAAAACGGATCAACTGCTCAACTAAGAAACAAGAAGACATACAAAAAACTTAACTATCGGCAACGCCCTCCTCGGGCGGATGGATATCCGTCTGGAGAGGAGACACCTGTAGACTCCCTCTCTCCGGTGCAGGTTGACACGTTTAATAGCAAAGAGCTTCTTTGCTCTGTCTGGTAACCGAAAGAGGATGTATGAGAGTACCCTATGCATTCTTCAGACGAGATATTCATTGGTTCCATTCTATCAAGAAGAAAAAAATAAAAACGTTAAGCGGACGCCTATCTATTGAGAGGCAAAGAGAATCAAAGCCTTTCGTATGCAGAAACATTAATGTGATGATGTTTTTTGCAAACTATCACAATAAATGAAGGAATAAGATTGATCTCTTTAGATTTTGAACAAATTCTCCAATTACTGGTGCTACAGTTGGCTGCGTTTGAGAAAATTAACAACAGACTGTTGTCTGTAAGGCAGATGGTGTATGGTGCTTTGGTAATTCTTGGGATATATGCAATTTATGTGCAAAACTGGACCAACCCCAATATACCGGGATCCGTAGATCGATTCGTTCTGTCAAATAAGAAAATGTTTTGTTTCCCTCAGCATGGTTTGACCTTGCTAAGAAACTCGCGATCCTACATCTTAAAAACAAACAAACAAGATGGGGAAACAAGAGCCAATCGAATAGATAATATCCAGATTTCATCCTGCCAGAATTTCTGGGATGACTTTTCTTTTTAAAGATGTTTCTCGAGTGTGACCTAAACGATTGTCTTGGAAGATGTCGTAGTCACATGCCCTTGTTGATCACGTTGATCATGTTGATCGTGGTTGTGTTTTGAGTTCTTTGAAGATCCTCCATCTAGGTGGGGGCAACGTCGTGGGATCCACATTTCCGCAAGAGGTATGACATCCCCTAAAAAGGTTTCTACCATCATGCTTTCCGGCGGCGAGACACCGCGCTAGTTCATCTATCCCGTGCCCTTTCCATGTTTTGTCAGCCTCGAGTGTTGCGAGTCTTCTCCCAAAGTTTAGTTGTTCCAACTTTTTGGATCTTTCTCACATTTTCAGTTTGTGCTTGTGGTGGTTGTATTGTTTCCCTCTTGGTTTTTTCTTTTTACATGACGGTTTATCCGTTTGCCGGTTGTCGGCCTCTCGATACATCAATTATTTTGGTGTAATCGAGCTTCTTACCTTGTTGATATATATATATATATATATATATATATATATATATATATATATATATATATATATATATATATATATATATATATATTAACTAATAACTTGGTGTCCTCTACTTTTAAAACATTTCACTTTCCATCAATTTTTTTTTAATTTTTATAAAGTAAACAAAATAAAATTCTTTTATATTTTTATAAAAAATATTTTTTTATATCTTCGGATAGCCTGATTAAATGTTAGTTTTTAATTTTTGTAAAGTACACAATAAATAGCTTTTTTATAAAGTACACAA
>BSUD01000465.1:31858-61930 GCA_033239045.1 Fagopyrum esculentum | reverse complement strand
ATATATATATATATATATATATATATATATATATATATATATATATATTAACTAATAACTTGGTGTCCTCTACTTTTAAAACATTTCACTTTCCATCAATTTTTTTTTAATTTTTATAAAGTAAACAAAATAATTTTTATAAAGTAAACAAAATAAAATTCTTTTATATTTTTATAAAAAATATTTTTTTATATCTTCGGATAGCCTGATTAAATGTTAGTTTTTAATTTTTGTAAAGTACACAATAAATAGCTTTTTTATAAAGTACACAAAAAGTTTTTTAAAAAAAAGTTAAAATTTTTTTTACTGTTTTGTTTATATAGTGAAAATAAATTAATCTTTAAAATTTTTCCTCTCTTTTACTAATATTAACGGAATATATATTAACTAACACAAAAATTAGAAAGATAAGGAAATAAATGTTTTAAACAAAAACGTCACCCTTAATGGTACATCTATTAACTATTATACATATTAAAGTTGTAACGCCCAAAAATTTGGCGCGTTTTCGATATTATTTTATCCTACTTTTACCTATATTTTATTAGCTTAAATATTTTCAAGAGTATTTTTCGCGGTAAATTAACTATTTTGTTCGAGTTTATATATATTGACGTATAATTTCCGTATATTAATTATTAGGAAATGTTTCCGATTCAAAAATCCCGTTTCGAATGTTTAAAATTGAGTCTATCCTATTATTTATTTATTTATTTCCCCATTCCTCTCTTTATTCCTTTCTTTCCTTTTTTGTTTTTCTTTCCCTCCTGCCTCTCTCCTTACGCGTGATGAGATATGCAAGTATGCAACCTGCAGCGACCCCTCGTTTTTGCCTACCCCAGCCCTCATTCGCAGCTTTCCCATGTAGCCTCCCTCACCTTTCTGCTTCTCCCTCACCTTTCTGCTTCTCTCAAGCCACCTACTCTTCTCTGATTTCATTCTTGTTGCTGAAGAGGAACAAAACCGCCACCTTCACATTCATCTCTCCCTCTCGAGCTGGTCGCCGGAAACCACCACCACTCTACTCCCTCTCCATCTCTGTTGCTTACCTTCTGAACCTGCAACTCTCTGCCTTCTCCGATGCGCTGCACCACTGGCGCCGGAAAGCCTTCGGGCCTCGCCGTTGTCATCGGGGCTGTTGTTGCTCTGCCCAGCCCTAGCCATCTTCTCTTTGCCGGAGAATCCAATGCCGCCACCTCCCCTACGCCATCACTCACCACTGCCGGAGGATTACCGTTTGCCATACCCTTGCGCTGCTAGAGCCGATTGCCTACCTTTCCCCTTCGCCTTGCCCTTTTCATCTCCTCTGTCGAACAGGGCTTTACCCTCCTCAACTCCGCCTTGTCCTCGCCGGAGCTAGAGGCCGGCCGCCACCCTTCTACAACCGCCGGGAACGCCATCGGAGAGGAGCCTGCCTCGCCCAGCCTGCCGGAGCCCAGTGCATCCCATCCGCCGGCCCTGCGTTCTTCTTCTCAGGGAAAGCGTATCGGTTAATTGAAAATTTGGAATAATTACAAAAGAGAACCCCTATTTATATTTTGCAGATTTGGCCCTAATTTCTGAAAGTTGCGGATATGCCCTTTGCTGAAATAATTACAAAAAGGGACCAAAGTTTTAATCATGGAAAATAAACCAAGTTTTATGATATTGTCATATTTGCCTAGAAAGTGTTTTTACGAGTTTTAACCTTAGATTTTACATACGAGTTTGATCTTATATTTATATACATTACCCATGGTGTCCTTGTTGGTTTATTTATGGAATTTGGCCCAAAGATTCAATTACGTATTATGACCCATGTTTTTTTTGGAATGGTATTAATTGCCCCGGAAAACACGTTAGCGGTTTTAACCTTGGTTTTGGAAAACGAGTTTTACCTTAAGTTTTATATAAGTTACATGTCCCGTTCAAATTTAGCGTATTAGCTAAATTTGCTTAGCTTTGGTTTTTAGGTCCGGAAGCGCCCCGATAAAGGCCTAACGAGTCCAAGTCGAAATCCATTGAACGACTTCCGTCTTTTGACGTCGTGTGAGTATTCTTTCCCCTCGATCTAGTTATGTTAAGTTTTAGTATCCTGCTAGGATGGATCTAGCATAACTTAGAGTTAATGCCAAGTAGTGGCTTTGAACCTTAGGTGAGTTTCGAGGATTTGATATTGTTTGATGGATTGATGTTGATTCTAAGTTTGAGGAGTTGATATTATCTTGTGAGGTTGTTTATGGCTTTTAGTTGTATGTGGAGATTGTGAGAATTTAGAGGTTGAGGTTGTATGATGTTGAGGTTGTGGACTAGAATGAGAGTATCCTAGCTTGTGTTGTGATGATTATAACCTTGTGAGATCGTGAGGACTAGGAGTTTGCTATCCTAGAATGGTTACGATTTATGATCTTGCGAGATCATTGGGACTAGAAGTCTAAGGACTTCTAGCATGCGAGAGAGATGTTGATTGTGTGCCTTGCTTTGACCAGGCGTTGAGTGCCTTCCTACGGGAAGTTGAGAGCGGTGGTTAGCGGGATTATCTTTGGGACGAGGTAAGTCTTCGGACTTACTTAGCTCGTATTCTTTGTATTAGCATTATTGTGTGTTGGGTGGTGTGTGTTTATTATTTTACTGTTTATAACAACTAAACCGGAAATAGGATTACCGACCTTTATATTATTTGGCCCAAGTGTATGATAACGGGCGGTGACATCACTGCCTGGCTCCCCGTGAGAGCTAGGGGGATCTCGGCGACTGGCCCGTGCTGGTTAGACGGTCGGAGGCATCCGACCGTTCCATTGCCGGAAGAAGGGACCGAGGCGAGTTTCGGAGGATTCTCGTGTCACAAAAGAAGTTGAACTAGAACGGGATATGACTTAATAAATAAAGATAATAAACCGGATTTGTGTGCTTTGAGTATGTTGTGTGACTATGTTGAATTAATTGTGTTTGTGCCTTTCCCTTTAATTCTAATGCTTCGAATGTGAGCTAACGGTTTTATACCGAATGTTGTAGTTTGCCTTGCAGGTTAGGCATGCTCCGAGAGATCCGGAAGGGTGGGCAGCCGGGGTCCGTACATTTTAGGAAGGGTTTTGAATTTGGAGTTGTCTCATGTTTTGTCTTTCGGTTATTACGTTCGTGTGCCGCTTGTTTGGCGTTTGGTTTGTGTTGTAAATCGGCTGAAGTCTGTTGTTGTTCCTTTCGGGTTTTTCATCACTTGCATTAAAAATGATTTACGTTTTTGCCTTTATTTGTGCCATGTTGGAAAGGTCTGGTGAAATTGTTGTCAAGCTAAGGGTCGGGACCCATTGTGAGGTCTCGCCCGTAGCATCCCGATATCCCGCGGATTTGGGGTGTTACAAAAGTGGTATCAGAGCCCTAGGTTGACAACAATGGCACTCGCAATCTTCTAAAGGCTGAATAGAGGTATAAACAGAACCCACACGGGTTCTGACTTTTCGTTTTCCAAATCACATGCATGAGTCGGGGTAGAATGTACGGACCACCACTCCTTCCGCGGATCTCGGTAGCTTAGTTTATTGGACTTGATATGTATATGTATATATGTATATATGTATATATGTATATATGTATATATGTATATATGTATATATGTATATTATATGAGGTTTGTAGTTATGCATGATAGAATTGATGTGTATCTTTGTGATTGTATGTTGCATGGTGAACTGGATATATGTTTATAGTTATATATGTGGACGGCTATATTTTTGGGACCTTATATTGTGGATGAAATGTTGGATGTATTATATTGGTAGTGATATGGACGTAGGATTTATATAGTTATGTATACGTATTCTTATTATATATAGTAGTAGCATATGGAGTTACGGGACCTAATAGAAAAGATGATAAGTATAGTATCATCACCTTTAAAGACAATGTGGTTGGCTTGAGATAGCGTTCATATGTGGAGGAGTACACTCAATTATCGAGTTGAGCGTTTTGTGTTGACAAACACCATGACGTTTCTTGGGTTCCTATAAAAGGACATCGTAGAGGAGGATTAGAGATGACATAAACGAAGGACAAACAAGTGAACGGAAAACTCGAGACAACTAAAGAGAAAGCGAGATGGAGACAATACAAGAAAGAGGAGTAACATTTATGTGTGGAAGTGGTTCCAAGGAAGCCATGATTGAACCAAAACGGGACCAATAGTGAAAATGAACTTAAGTACGCGTGGACAACTAAAGATACGAATCGAGAAGGAGATGGATACACTCTAGCAAGGTTAAAGGTGGTATTTCTTCAAGACGTGAAACTTTCCTTAGAAGCTCCTAAGCATTGGAGTCAAGATGAACAAGAGTGAACGGACCATTTGCGAAAGATTAAGATACCGTAAGTTAAGCTTATGAGGTACCAATAAGTGAAGTGTCAATATTACTAGAGTTAGTAAAAGAAGAGCATGGTGGAGATTCACGTGGAGTTGACCGGTTTCTATTGTAACGATAAGACTAAGAAACGCCAAGAAGAAGGAAGTGTGAGTAGACGTGATCCCGATAAAAGGAGTGACGCAACAAGAAGCTTTTGTTTATGGAAAGACTTAAGATACCAACCAAGAGAAACGTGAACGGACGCTACCTAAGGCTGTAATATTGGGGAATGTGCACTTGAAAGACATCAAGGAAGAATGGTTAAGCTTATGAAAGGGAGTTATATGAAACAACAAGGCAAAGAAGATATAGTTACCTTATAAAGAAGAGGAAGCATGAAATGAAGAAGGAACTAACGGAGTTTAAGGTAGAGCACCTCGAGGAGGGTAGCTTCTAGAGAATGGTAACATGGAGGGTAAGAAGAATGGTAAGTCATTGACATTGGAGAAGGTCAGTTATAAGTTAATTGGTGACAACCAAGAACGCACGTGTGCGGGTTGTCTATTGGTGAGTGTAGAGGGGATGAGTAAACAAGATTATGGGCATACAGAGGGATTTGGATGACGTTATGTTACCTTTGTAAGTCATGGAATTGGCATATGGGAGAACGATACGAATTAGAGGTTTTAAAGTTTGACCACAGTAAAGGGGAGGTAGTGAATCAAGAAGGTAAGGTGTCATGGAGGTGGTACGTAAACGGGAGTATATAGAGGATGTAGGGTATGAAATGGATGATATGTTACCGCGGGCGAGAGATAAATCAAGTTTCTAGACTCACACGGAAGAGACATAGTGGCTATGACGTGAAAGAGAGGACCTAGATTAGGACAACACTGCAAGTTGAGAGCTTATGATGTTAATGCTTGGTGAAGTCATGAGTGGATCTTCCAATAGTAGTGGTTGGGATTTCGCCTAGCGTTCTCCACGGAACATACTAGTACGGTTGTGAAGATTGTTCATGGAATACCAAGAAATGCTTAATGTGACCAACAAGAGAAAGAGAAAACGAAAGTTTTGAAGTTCAATGTGGATTTGAGATGTACAAGAAGTACCTAAAAGATTGAAACTGGAGTCTCTACAGTCGGTTTGACGCTACATAAGAAAATGTAGTGTAAATTTCTACGCCTACTTGAGGAAAGGATGTCTACAGTGAAAGCTTTTGTAAAATACGAAGAGATCCTCCCATATGTTGGGATGTCATGGAAAGCAAAGGAGATCGTATCGAGTTGTATAAGGTATGATCGAGTCTTGTAGTAAGACCTTTGTGATTAAAACACATGCGCGAGATCAAGAGATGTATTATCGCCTTTCCTTTGAAGTGAAAAGAGGGATTAAGCTGAACTATTGCTTAACCAAGGCTTCAATAGTCGGAAGACTCGAGCAAGTTCCACGAGTCTAGGAGATGAAGGATTTGTAAAAGGAAGACGGTCGACATGGTAGCTACGAATGGAATATTACACGTGTTTAAAGGACATCACCCCAACAGATCGAGGTAGATCATTAGTATCACGACCACTTGTAAAGTGATAAGACAAGATTGTGTCGGTTATTACGATATGTGACGGGAAGAGAAAAGATAGAACCTGAGATACCACAAAGTCTTAATACGTCAAAATGTGGATCTTTCCACTAAGGTCAAGCTCGACTCTATTCCGATATCTAAGGCGCCGTATGGAACGACACTTGTGAAGAGACGTGAGTTGTGGAAGCAAGTGAAGGAGCAATTGCAAGAACTTATTAATAAGAGTTCATTAGATTTAGTGAAATGTTATGGAGAACTCTGAAAGTTATCTTAAACTCTTTATTTGAAGTGGTTATGAAGAATACCAGTTTGCAAGAAGAGAGACGGTTATCTCCGTTGTCCATTGATTACATTGAGCTAAACAAGATTACAATGAAGAACAAGTACCCCTTCCCGCGTATAGATGATCTACTCAATCAGTTGCAAGGGTCGGTAGTCTCTTCTAAAATTGATTAAGGTCTTATTGTCACCAATTGAGAATTCGAGACTCAAATATTGCAAACACGGCGTTTTGGACCAACTAGAGTTACTAGAGCGAGAAGTCATATGACAAGATATCTCGGGATGGCAAACTCTGAGAGAAATGGAAGGAGTTACAAGTTATCTTAGATGTGTTGAGCTTTACCAGATATGTGAAGGGAGAAGTTGGGTAACACCTTTTATGGTAACCTACTACGGATGACGATGAAGGTATTGAATGAGATGAAGAATTGACAATAGAGTTGTTGAGCGTTAAGAGGGGATTTATTGGTGCAACTGTTTTGACTTACCTTGAGGTATAATGGATTTGAAGTGGACAAGTGATTCCTCAAGACAAGGTCTTGATCAAGTATTGAGGAGCGATGTAAAAGTAATAACATACGTGCCTTGTCAAACAATGTCAAACTAAAGTGTCCCCCCTCCTTACTTTGCACTTGCAACAAGAATTGAGGAAACGTAACATCGAAGCTTGGTTTGACAAGAACCAAGCCAAAGGTGTAAATTAGAAGTTCGATATTCTTTGATAGAGAAATCAAAGGGAAACATAATGTAAATGGAGCATTGAGAAAGACCCGAGAAAGAAATTGAGTTTCCGATATATCGGACCTTTTTTTTTTGAGATTTTAGCGCAAGTTGGGAGATTGGTCTACCGGTTGGCGTGGCTGCCGAGAGAAGAGGGTTTTCACCCGGTGATTTATATGTGTCAATCGAGAGAGTACATACATGACTCGAGACATGTTGTTAGTCATGAGGATCTAATGGCAGACGAGGAACCGATGAAGCTATCTGGGAGACGGAGGGTATTATCTTTGGTTGAGTTTTAAGCTGAGCTAGTAGCATAAATAGAATCGACGGGTTAAACCTAGTTGTTCCCTTGGTTGAGTTACGTGCATGTGTAATGTTATAATTGTTTGTGCCCGTACGGGAATGTATTATATGACCTAATATATCTTGCATTGATAGTTTGAGTAGATTTGTGTGTATAGATTAGAAAGTTTAAGCCTTCTTAGTTTGAGAGTTCATACCCCGGGCTTAGGGACTGAGAAGTTCGGCGAATAGCAAGTTTCGGGACGAAACTTGTTTTTAGGGGGATCTGATGTAACGCCCAAAAATTTGGCGCGTTTTCGATATTATTTTATCCTACTTTTACCTATATTTTATTAGCTTAAATATTTTCAAGAGTATTTTTCGCGGTAAATTAACTATTTTGTTCGAGTTTATATATATTGACGTATAATTTCCGTATATTAATTATTAGGAAATGTTTCCGATTCAAAAATCCCGTTTCGAATGTTTAAAATTGAGTCTATCCTATTATTTATTTATTTATTTCCCCATTCCTCTCTTTATTCCTTTCTTTCCTTTTTTGTTTTTCTTTCCCTCCTGCATCTCTCCTTACGCGTGATGAGATATGCAAGTATGCAACCTGCAGCGACCCTTCGTTTTTGCCTACCCCAGCCCTCATTCGCAGCTTTCCCATGTAGCCTCCCTCACCTTTCTGCTTCTCCCTCACCTTTCTGCTTCTCTCAAGCCACCTACTCTTCTCTGATTTCATTCTTGTTGCTGAAGAGGAACAAAACCGCCACCTTCACATTCATCTCTCCCTCTCGAGCTGGTCGCCGGAAACCACCACCACTCTACTCCCTCTCCATCTCTGTTGCTTACCTTCTGAACCTGCAACTCTCTGCCTTCTCCGATGCGCTGCACCACTGGCGCCGGAAAGCCTTCGGGCCTCGCCGTTGTCATCGGGGCTGTTGTTGCTCTGCCCAGCCCTAGCCATCTTCTCTTTGCCGGAGAATCCAATGCCGCCACCTCCCCTACGCCATCACTCACCACTGCCGGAGGATTACCGTTTGCCCTACCCTTGCGCTGCTAGAGCCGATTGCCTACCTTTCCCCTTCGCCTTGCCCTTTTCATCTCCTCTGTCGAACAGGGCTTTGCCCTCCTCAACTCCGCCTTGTCCTCGCCGGAGCTAGAGGCCGGCCGCCACCCTTCTACAACCGCCGGGAACGCCATCGGAGAGGAGCCTGCCTCGCCCAGCCTGCCGGAGCCCAGTGCATCCCATCCGCCGGCCCTGCGTTCTTCTTCTCAGGGAAAGCGTATCGGTTAATTGAAAATTTGGAATAATTACAAAAGAGAACCCCTATTTATATTTTGCAGATTTGGCCCTAATTTCTGAAAGTTGCGGATATGCCCTTTGCTGAAATAATTACAAAAGAGAACCCCTATTACAAAAGAAAATGTTTTTACGAGTTTTAACCTTAGATTTTACATACGAGTTTGATCTTATATTTATATACATTACCCATGGTGTCCTTGTTGGTTTATTTATGGAATTTGGCCCAAAGATTCAATTACGTATTATGACCCATGTTTTTTTTGGAATGGTATTAATTGCCCCGGAAAACACGTTAGCGGTTTTAACCTTGGTTTTGGAAAACGAGTTTTACCTTAAGTTTTATATAAGTTACATGTCCCGTTCAAATTTAGCGTATTAGCTAAATTTGCTTAGCTTTGGTTTTTAGGTCCGGAAGCGCCCCGATAAAGGCCTAACGAGTCCAAGTCGAAATCCGTTGAACGACTTCCGTCTTTTGACGTCGTGTGAGTATTCTTTCCCCTCGATCTAGTTATGTTAAGTTTTAGTATCCTGCTAGGATGGATCTAGCATAACTTAGAGTTAATGCCAAGTAGTGGCTTTGAACCTTAGGTGAGTTTCGAGGATTTGATATTGTTTGATGGATTGATGTTGATTCTAAGTTTGAGGAGTTGATATTATCTTGTGAGGTTGTTTATGGCTTTTAGTTGTATGTGGAGATTGTGAGAATTTAGAGGTTGAGGTTGTATGATGTTGAGGTTGTGGACTAGAATGAGAGTATCCTAGCTTGTGTTGTGATGATTATAACCTTGTGAGATCGTGAGGACTAGGAGTTTGCTATCCTAGAATGGTTACGATTTATGATCTTGCGAGATCATTGGGACTAGAAGTCTAAGGACTTCTAGCATGCGAGAGAGATGTTGATTGTGTGCCTTGCTTTGACCAGGCGTTGAGTGCCTTCCTACGGGAAGTTGAGAGCGGTGGTTAGCGGGATTATCTTTGGGACGAGGTAAGTCTTCGGACTTACTTAGCTCGTATTCTTTGTATTAGCATTATTGTGTGTTGGGTGGTGTGTGTTTATTATTTTACTGTTTATAACAACTAAACCGGAAATAGGATTACCGACCTTTATATTATTTGGCCCAAGTGTATGATAACGGGCGGTGACATCACTGCCTGGCTCCCCGTGAGAGCTAGGGGGATCTCGGCGACTGGCCCGTGCTGGTTAGACGGTCGGAGGCATCCGACCGTTCCATTGCCGGAAGAAGGGACCGAGGCGAGTTTCGGAGGATTCTCGTGTCACAAAAGAAGTTGAACTAGAACGGGATATGACTTAATAAATAAAGATAATAAACCGGATTTGTGTGCTTTGAGTATGTTGTGTGACTATGTTGAATTAATTGTGTTTGTGTCTTTCCCTTTAATTATAATGCTTCGAATGTGAGCTAACGGTTTTATACCGAATGTTGTAGTTTGCCTTGCAGGTTAGGCATGCTCCGAGAGATCCGGAAGGGTGGGCAGCCGGGGTCCGTACATTTTAGGAAGGGTTTTGAATTTGGAGTTGTCTCATGTTTTGTCTTTCGGTTATTACGTTCGTGTGCCGCTTGTTTGGCGTTTGGTTTGTGTTGTAAATCGGCTGAAGTCTGTTGTTGTTCCTTTCGGGTTTTTCATCACTTGCATTAAAAATGATTTACGTTTTTGCCTTTATTTGTGTCATGTTGGAAAGGTCCGGTGAAATTGTTGTCAAGCTAAGGGTCGGGACCCATTGTGAGGTCTCGCCCGTAGCATCCCGATATCCCGCGGATTTGGAGTGTTACAAAAGTAGTGTGCGGTGTTGTTAACGTGACGCACTGTAGAAGCAGTATTTTGAAATGAAACTCCCACAATTAACGTCATATAAGTCTTTATTTTTTAAAAAAAAATTTAAGCCAATAAATATTTTATTAAAAAATTATATTTTTAATTGGGACGATTTCACGTTACTATTTATTGTATAATGATTCTTTTTTCTTGGAAAAAAGTTTTATAAAAAAATTCGTTTGGACGTAATATACAATTTTCGATTATTTTTTTTTCACCCAATTTTAAAAAATCTTATCCATTACAAATTCGATTATACTAACGTCATATAAATCTTTATTTTTAAACTATTTTTTAAGCCAACAAATCTTTTATTTTTAAATTATCTTTTATTTTTAAATTATCTTTTTAAACTTCTCTTGTGTTACAATGTTAACTTAAAAGGGAAACAATATATTGATTTCCAACGTAATTAATGTAAACTTCTCAAGTACACTTCTCACATTATTCCACAATATATGGCACACATCTTCTCGTAAGCTAATACATTTTTCTTATTTTCCAATTTAATTTACAAATTTCTACTTCTTCTAATTTCAACTCTAATGTTTATTGATCATGTTTCGTCGTCTTTTTCAGGTTCCGACGACTTGAAGATATTTTCCAAGTTACAATTTTATTGCTTCATTGTATTTTTTCCAGTTAGATCTCGCACCATCTAATAAGCAGAAGTTTGTATATTGATCTGTTTTTTGAAAATTTTCCATGTTTTGTCGTATTTTTCATGTTCCTTCTAATAAGTTTCGCCATATTTTTCATTTTTCTTTGTATTTTTTGTTAAAAATTAGATCAGATTTCGATCGCCTAAACACCATCTCACAAAAAATATACTGGCTTTTTTTAAAATTTTCATTAGATTCATTTTTTTAAATGCCGAACTTTTTTAAAATTTTGATCAGATTTCGTTCAGTCTAAATACCATTTAATAAGCAACAAATAGTTTTTAATACTTCAAATTCGTTTTTTTAAATCTTATATTTTGTTTTCGTTTTTATTTTTACAAAAAAATTTCACAAAATTAGATTCACTTTTTTCTTATTCTTCACAAACATTTTGTTAGTGATAAATTAAAAGATCTTTTTTTTATCTTTAGTATTTATTTATTTTTCAACAAAATCTTTTTTCAACAAAATTTTGATTATATTTAACTTTTTTAATGCTGATTTTGAAAAAAGTTATCAGATTTTAATTGGACTAACGTCAATTAATTAATGAAAGAATTCGGCCTACTAGGCTCTTTTCGGTTTTTGTTAAAGAAACTATACCCCATATTTTTTTACTACTTTCATTTAATGGTACGTAAAAATAATTAACCCTTCTATTTAAAAAAAAGATTAATTGATGTTTGTTATTTGTTATATAAGTGTAATTTTTAATTTGTAATATCCGGAAATTTTATTTCCGTTTAATTCCGAATCAAATCGGAATTTAAGCCGTTGACGGTTTTCCATTCTATCTAGCAATTCTTTTTCACAAATTTTATCATTTTATGTAGAAGCAATTTCACATAAAATGATAAAATTATACGAACCTCTAATTCCTATAATTACTTATCATTTTATGTAGAATTTAATTCACATAAAATGATAGAATTATATCAAATCCTAATTCTTATAATTATTTATCATTTTATGTAGAATTTATTTCACATAAAATGATAGATTTTTATATTAAACCCTAATCTATCAAACCCTAGTTTATAACATGACTTGTCCTTGACAAAGTCATGACGTCCTTTTGACAAGATCAAGACGAGACCATGACGAGGTTTGACGAGACCATGACGAGATCATGACAAAGTCATGCATGGGCTTGACGAAGCCATGACACGTTTTGACAAGGTTGTGACAAGTTGACAAAACTACATCACTCTTTTGTCTATCTTAGTTCAGCTCACCTCTTCATGTCTAGTAGCTCCAGCCCAGTTGCTTGTCCGCAGCACCAGAAGCCCGTCATCAGTTTGCAAGCCCAGCAAGCTCCAGCTTCAGCCAGCCGTGCGTCCAACGGATCTTGTCCAGCCCAGAAATGCACAGCCAGGTGATGCTCCACACTAGCCCAGAAGACAACCAACTGGCGTGCTCCTCCTTCAGCAGGTCCAGCCCGTCAGCTTCAGCCATACCAGCGCAGGAAGCCCATTCAGCCCAACAATGCAAGCATGTGCCAGCTCACACCCACATAACCACGTACATATCTCCTTACCTTCACTCACCCGAGAATCACGCAGCAACTCTCGCCAGAAAGATGTCCAGATCCACTCACCGAGTCCCTCCCTCTGTGTACAGTTTTGTAACAGCCGGAACCAGGCGTCTTCTCAAGCCTCCCCATCGGGTCCTTCTAGAAAGGATCGGCTCTCTCAATCAACACCTTCAGTGCAGCAGCAAGACCCTGTCGTCGCCTTCTGCATCTCACCCAACCGACCCCTCCCTGGTTCACTCGCAGCAGACGAAGGACACTAGAGAGGAGCATGATGGCCAGCCTTCTGCACCCAACACCGTCTGAGCAGGCCTGAGGCGATCTGGCGCCACCATACGAGCCCTTCTCCTTGGCTGCTTGTGTACCATGAGAAAGGTAAGACCCTACCTGTCCACCTCTTCACTTCTTCCTTTCCCTGCCTACTGAACCGAAGTGGGTTCTTCTTTTGTGTTCTTCTGTGGGTACCAATGCAGCAAGGAACCGGAGGTTCTCTATACACAGGAACAACAATAGCTGCCTATTTGTCCTCCCCTCGTTACCCACGTGATGAACTCTCTCCCTTGCTGTTGTAAAGACCCCTGGTGAGTGTTCTTTGTCACTACTGTACCGTACCTAGTTGAGAATGAAAATTCGAGATAGAAGATGTTAGTGTCGTGGGGTGGAATTATAGTAGGAGAGGCCTGGTTGAGTTTAGTGTAGTTTGCTTCTCCTGAGTGTCGAACTGGTGACCACTGGGTAGATTAGAAGTGAGGACTTCTGCATGCCTTTAGATTTCAGGATGCTGTTAGAAACTGCTAGTTTGGAGGATGGGTTTTGATACTGTATAAACGTAATCCACCGTTCAAATTTTAGTATGATATAGAAGGACATGCATAGTATGATCTATTAAAAGTTGGGGTCGATCCAACGGTCGGATCTAGATCTATGAAGTTCCAAAGTAGGCTAGTTGTGCAGTTTGGTATTTTGCAGGTATTTGGCTAAGTATAAGAGATTTTGTGTGGTGTAGCCAACTTGGAATTTTTGTGTGGGATTAACTATTGATGCTTTATGAGTTCTGTTTCTTTTAATGAGTAGAATGCATTGCATAGAGAGAATAGATATTTTATTTGGGATTTTTAGATTTTGGTACGAGTGTTTTAAGTGAGGTCAAAGTGAGACCTTAGTGAGTTTTCATGAAAGTCAAGAAGTTGGAAAATTTTTCAACTTAACGGGATCTCCCTTGTGAGTGTTAGATGGTGTTTTGGACATCATAAGAAGTTTTAGAAATATTCTAGGAATATTTCTAGGGTTTTAAGACCTAGGGGGTAAAATAGTCTTTTTACCCTTATGAGGGTATTTCGGTAATTTTCTTATGATCCATTAAATATCTTAGAAGTCGGAGACTTCTAAGAAAGTGAGATTATTATTAATTCACTTGCCTTGTATAACAGGCGGTTGCGTTTCTACGGTTACAGACCGAGTCGAGATAACGAGAATCGAGTTTCGATTCAGGTAAGTCCTTTGGGCTTACTTAGCTGACTGCTAAATATGAGTATAAATGATGATGGTGGTGTGTGATTGAAATGTTAGAGAGATAGGTTGTGATATATAATTACCGACCTATATTTTGGCCTAAGAGTAACGGGCGGTGGCAATCTGCTCAGTAGCTCGCGGGGCGCTGGGGGTTTCTTTCGGGACTAGTCCATACGTGGTTTGTAGTGATGCTACCAATGGAAGTCAGCTAGACCTACACCAGTTGGATAAGGAACGGAGGCGAGAACTAATAATAATTCTCGTGCCACAACTTAAATTGAATAATGTGAATCACTTAAATAATAGATAATAAACGGTTGAGTGCCAGTATGATGTTTGTTTATTTTGTTTCTGCTTGTGTTTGTGCTGTTATCTTTTTGCTTATATTTGGATAGTTAGCTAACGGTTTATCCGTGTTGTAGATCTGTAGAGATAGACAGTTGCAGAGAGATCCGGAACGGATGGTCAGCCGGGTCCACGTACTCATTAGATGGGGACGGGGGAGTCTTCCATACGTCATGCATGTTATGTATCTTTATATATGTTTGTAAGGCTGTCACATGTGTACGTTTATACCATTAAAAATATTATGTTTTTAGAAACTGTTTTAAATACATTTGTGCCTTGTTGTAAGATCCAAGTAATGTTGTTGTTAAACCAAGGTCGGGACCCATTGTGAGGTCCTAACCAGTAGCTCCCCGAGTTCCGAGAATTTGGGGTGTTACAGGATCAATCTTCATTGAAAATCAAGCGGGATCTAATAAAATTTTATCAAAATTTATTCTTAACAATGTCCTATATGTACCCGACTTACATTGTAATTTATTTTCTATACAATGTTTTGCTAGTGATTTTTATTGTAGTATCATATTTACTAAAAATTGAACATGATCATAATCAGTTTTTTTTAAAAAATTATTTTTTATTGAAAAAATAGAAATCAAAAGTAATTTTATTTCTTTTTATCTAAAATTAGTTTTGAATTTTTTTAAAGAATTTATAATTGAAACTTTAACAAAATGTATTAAGAAAGGGTATAAATATGAAACAAATTAACATTATTAATTCATTATTTTGCCTAACTCAAATATTTTTAAATATAATATATTTTTAAATATAATTATTAGTACAAAATTGTAATATAAAATCTTGATTTATCCTTTCGTAAACAAATACATTTATAATAAAAGTTTTTTAATAGCCGAATAACCGGGAATATATAGTGATTCGGTACTATTCGACTATCCGCGAATATCCGGATGCCAAAATCTCGATCCTTATTAGATGTCGTGATTCGGTAAAATATTTTCGATCGGATCCGGATCAAAACGGGTACTAGAATATCGAGTTTTTTTGGATCGGCTCCACGGATTAAAAAATTGGTTGTGTGATCGTAAGCCCCGTTCAGTTAGTTCAAGGACCCAAGTTGATAGCTGTAAGAGTCGGCTATGATCTCTCGGAACGGAATGGCCGCCTCAAAGTTGAGGCCCAAACCCGCCCAGAGGGCCGGAGGAACTACTATTAGGTTTGTGCATTTTTGCAACTGCAGCCGTGGGACTTGGTTTGTGCCTCAAACTTATAGGCGTTCCGTCCCGAGAGTTCCCAGCCGATTCTTATGTTTATTCACTATGGTCCTTTGATCTAAGTGAAGGGGGACTTTTCCGTGCACTTGGGCCCAGTAACAAGCCCTGTAATACCCGAAAATATTTCTTTAGGCTATTTCGGAAACAAATTAGAACTCGACAGTTGTGACCTCTTTCCGGCGCTCTAGTTCTTTTGCATGGACTCCGACATTACGAGTCTTCTTTTAAGTTTCGGGACGAAACTTATTTAAGGGGGTACTGATGTAATATCCGGAATTTTTATTCCGTTTATTTCTGTAACAAACCCGATCTCGATCAGTTGACCCATATCCGTCTACTCAGTTAGACACATTATTATAAAATTTATCATTTTATGTAGCTTCCCTTCACATAAAATGATAGAATCTTTATAAAAGTTTATCATTTTATGTAGCTTACCTTCACATAAAATGATAGGATTATTATAACCAATCCTAAACTATAACATGATCCGTATCCGTCTATTCCGTAGCCTACCAGTTCCGATCCCTTGACTTCACATAAAATAATAAGTTTAGCCCAAACCCTAATTTAGAGTATGACTCGTCGTTGACAAGTCTGTGACGAAGCTGTGACAAGGTCTGGACAAGTCTGTGACGAAGCTGTGACAAGGCCAGACAAGTCTGTGACGAGTCTGTGACAAGGCCAGACAAGTCTGTGACGAGTCTGTGACAAGCCCAGCCGGCCACTGCTTGCCTTGTACAACCCAGTCCGTGATCTCCTTTCAGCTTGCCAGCTTCAGCCCTCTGCGGCCCAGCTTGCCAACCTTCAGCCAGTTCAGCCCAGCAGCCCAGCCCACCTCCTTGCCAGCCACTCCCTTGATCGCACCAGCCCAATGAGGAGAAGCCCTTGGAGCAGCTTCAACGGTTGGATTAACCTTCCAGCTCCTCACGTAACAGCTACGTAAATAAGGCAAGAGAATCGCTGCTGTAACAACCCTGATTTCACGCCAAAAGAAAGAAGAAGAATTGCAGTTTCACGCCCACGTTCAGCACTCTTCTGCACACCTTTCCTTCTGCAGCGGATTGCTTCTTCAATGCTACAGAACCGGCCATCTCCAGCGTCTCCAGCCTCTTCAGCGCAGCAGCCCACAACAGTAGTCTCTCAACGCAGAAACGTCTGATGCAGTTGGTCCTAGTCTGAAGGTGCAGCCCCTGTTGACAAGCCATAGAACCAGTGCAGTCATGTAAGCCATCTAACCCTTGTAACCTTTGCTACACTACACTTCAGTCCACCTTTTCCTTGCCTAACGTGTACCCGTTTCGTCTGTTAAACCTACTCAGAACAACCGTAGGAGAGCTGTACAGATTCTTGTGTTTTCCAGAATTTTCGGAAGTGTTGAGCAGTGAATTTCGGGTCCAATTTTGGGTAAGCTATACTCTTCCTTTTTGGCTAGTTTTCGGATATATTATAGATGGTATTTCAAAGTAAATCATACTAAAATTTCAGAGGAATCCATGTTACGGTTTGAGAGATATGAGGTTTCAAAGTTCAGTTTTATAAATGTGCTGAGTGGAGAAAAACAGCATTGGATGCTGTTTTGTGAGATAGCTTAGAATAGGCTTTTGATCTCTGTTAGGCTTGAATTTTTGATATGATATAGTTGACATCTTGTTGTAGATCATATTAAAATTTGGGAAGAATCGGAGTTACGGTTTGAGAGTTATTGTGTTTCAAAGTTGACGTTTTTACATGTGCTGAGTGTTGGGGAAAACAGCAAGTGATGCTGTTTTGTGAGATGATTTTGAATAAGCTCTTGATATCCGTTGGACTTGAATTTTGGATATGATATAGTTTACATATTGTTGTAGAACATATTAAAATTTGAGAGGCATCCAGTGAATGGTTTAGGAGTTATGATTTTTCAAAGTCTACTCAGATTTGGGCTAAGTATAGAATTTGTAAAGGGAGTAGTCAACTTTAGGAATTTTTATAAAACTGTTGAATGAACAGTTTGGAGAAATTCTTTCTCCTAAAGTTAGATAGGACATCATAGATAATTTAGGGATTTAATTCGGAATTATTATAAGCTGTTAAGAATTTTATATTTAGAACCGAAGTTAGACCTTTACAATTCTTCCGGAAAATAGAAACATAGGAAAAATGTCAGTTTGGAACCAAATAAAATTTTAGGAGTTAGAAAATAAATTTAGAACCTCAAATAGGAGATTAGACATGAATTCTAGATTTTCGAGAATTTCGGGACCAAGGGTAAAATGGTCATTTTACCCTAAATTAACACTGTAACTAGTTATGTCTTAATACATCATTCGATCGTAGAAGTTTTAGACTTCTAACTACGTGAGAGTGTGCTAATACACTTATCGCCTTTGACAGGCAACTGAGTTGCTACAGTTTACAGAACGAGTGGTTTACAAAGAGTCGAGCTGTATATCAGGTAAGTCCTTTGGGCTTACTTAGCTGACTGCTAAATATGAGTATAAATGATGATGGTGGTGTGTGATTGAAATGTTAGAGAGATAGGTTGTGATATATAATTACCGACCTATATTTTGGCCTAAGAGTAACGGGCGGTGGCATTCTGCTCAGTAGCTCGCGGGGCGCTGGGGGTTTCTTTCGGGACTAGTCCATACGTGGTTTGTAGTGATGCTACCAATGGAAGTCAGCTAGACCTACACCAGTTGGATAAGGAACGGAGGCGAGAACTAATAATAATTCTCGTGCCACAACTTAAATTGAATAATGTGAATCACTTAAATAATAGATAATAAACGGTTGAGTGCCAGTATGATGTTTGTTTATTTTGTTTCTGCTTGTGTTTGTGCTGTTATCTTTTTGCTTATATTTGGATAGTTAGCTAACGGTTTATCCGTGTTGTAGATCTGTAGAGATAGACAGTTGCAGAGAGATCCGGAACGGATGGTCAGCCGGGTCCACGTACTCATTAGATGGGGACGGGGGAGTCTTCCATACGTCATGCATGTTATGTATCTTTATATATGTTTGTAAGGCTGTCACATGTGTACGTTTATACCATTAAAAATATTATGTTTTTAGAAACTGTTTTAAATACATTTGTGCCTTGTTGTAAGATCCAAGTAATGTTGTTGTTAAACCAAGGTCGGGACCCATTGTGAGGTCCTAACCAGTAGCTCCCCGAGTTCCGAGAATTTGGGGTGTTACAACATGGTATCAGAGCTCTGGGTTGGCAACAATGGCACTTGAAATCTTCTGAAAGACCGAATGTATAAAATAACTAGAACCCGAAAGGGGTCTGAGATTTTCAAAACGGATTTCTGTTTTTACACACGTGCATAGTCGGGTTGTTGGGTTAGTAGTACGTCGGACCACCATCGTTCTCCGTGGATCTCTGCAGCTTGGAACGATAGGTGAGTTAGTATATAGACTTATATCGATAGGTTTTAGTGTAAATTATATATCTGTGTGTGTGTAGTATGCTAGTATCCTAACGGATATCTTGTATTCTTTAGTTGTGATATCATGAAGCGATTAGCGCCTCATGATAAATCGGTAACGAGTTTGAAGAGTCTTCCACACGAGATAAGGGATTCAGACCAAGATTTAGTATGATACTCTGATGGACGTCCTGGTGACTTATAAATAATCCGAAGGACGGGTGGGCAAAGCAGTAAAGATGTTTAGAAAATTTTTACCGCCAGTACAACCGGATGAGAAAGAAGTTCCCGAGTCAACTTAGATAGAAGAAATTGAGAATCGTGCAAGGGGCTTTGTCGTATGAAGTCGAGAGATGAATTAGAAGAACCATGCAAGAGACGACGAGAGCGTAGAATGGAGATAAAAATGGAGAAACAAGAATCATATAGAACGGAGTACAACCAAGAATTTCGGTGTAAAGGACGTGACTATCAAGACGGACGCCGCCATAAGCAAGCATGGACATGAGAGTACAAAGAAGCTAGAGTGTCGACCCAGTTGTGAGAAGTTAAAAGGTACAAAGATAAGGAGTGAGTTTGATGACGAGAAATAAATCCTGTAACCATGGAAGCATGTGGAGTCCTTCAAGGATATTAGAGTTTTGAATGAAAGTCCGACATAAGTATCCAAGAAACTAGAAGTCAAAAAAAAAATGAGACAACGAATTTTTATAAAGGCGACATGATCAAAACAAAACTAAACAAGGGAAAGAATGTGGAAAAGTGATATAGTGGACTCAAGGGTCCGCAATAATTTCTCATTTACAAAGAGATTTAAGTTACCAACACTAACGGTTCATACCAGAGAACCGCAACAGATGATGACTAAAGTAAGGAGAATCGCGAAGACACGCTTACAAGCTAATGTGGAAGACTTGATGAACTCATTGGCGACAGATGAATGCTAGGACTAGACTCAGAAGAGTATAGTGACCTCATAAGAGAACAAGAGAAGTGCAGACTGTGGAAGAAACTAAAAGAGTATTAACAAAGAAACTAGAGGAGATAGATTTTGACCAAGTCTATCAAACTTCAAAAGAGATAGAAGAACCATAAGTCTGTGATCTTATGGAAGGTCAACTACATACCAGTCAGTAATAATTGAGACATAACACGTGCGGGTCAACCAATGGTACTGGTTATCAGATAAGGAGGATAACTATAGAATGATGAAAGAATTTTATAGACGTCTAGAGGACCCTTCAAGAGATCAACAACGACAAATGTGAAGCTAAATCGATCCGCGTGCTAGCACCTTAATAATAACATGGAGTGAGTTCGAGCAAGGATCCCTAATTAAGAACTTAAGAAGAAAGACTAGACGGTCAGAAAGGACCCCCTTTATGTCATTGAAGACCAAGGGAAGCGTGTGAAGAATTTACTGCCTACTGGCTAGGAAAAAGGGTGCATATCACAGTTAGTACAGATGGATTATAAAAGAAGAACTAGAGGAGTAAGGAGTATATGATTTTAATAAGGTTCTATGTCAATCAAGACAGAGTGTGTGTAGCATTCCCTACTAGATAAACCGCAAGTAGAGGGAAGTTAAGGTCATGAGAGTCGCGTAGACGTGCTTACAAGCTATAGTAGAAGATCTAGAAAGGACCATTGATATCAGATGGATGACACAGTTGGACTCGAGAAATGGAGTTAGTTCACGGGGAAACTGGAAGTTTGTAATGTAGAATGAGCTAAAGGAGTATAAATTGATGAACTCGAGTAAGTAGTCCCGCCAGGAAATTCAACGGCAGAAGAGGTATGAGAAAAGTAAGTCCCGGAAATGGAGATAAGTCAACTATTGACTGACCGACACCAACTGAGGACATGCAAGAGTTGTTTGGGGATTTACGAGCTATGTACAGTTAAGGAGAGATATCTGTGATTGAGGATTATTGAATTAACTATACCGATGCTTTGGAGGAGTTCCTCAAGTAGACAACGAAAATCTACTTAGACAACTAAAGGTATAGAGATAATCGTGTTAGAGGTTACTTCTCGGTTGGTTAAGATCAAACTTCAGTCGAGTCAGGAAGTTTGGATCCGTGTTAGAAGAATTCCAGAAGTAAACGGAAGAGGTCGTCTTCCAACCGTTATCTTAGTCCCTTAAGGCAAGTAAGGAAGGTACTTGGTATTTCATCCGGATAGGACTTATGGTGTAATTGAGAGGGAGAATTTTGGGTCCATCAATTTGGACTCACGGAAAATGTCCTTACGATTAGCGGGTGACAACATAATTATCAAAGTAGCGCAGCAAAAGCGTGATGAGTCCTAACCCACAGAACAAGAAACTCTGGAGTACTGAAAAGGACATGTCGAGTTTAAGACGATGATAAATTGTGAAAGGTATTTCGTTTAGAAGGAACGTGAGATAGGCTACGTGGAGTGACAATAAATTTTGTAGAGGAACTGTATCACCAACTAGATAAACGAGAAAGTATGTGCACGTAGAAGTATAGAAAGGAAGTGGTACCCCATTATAGATCCAAGTAAAGCATGCCGACCTAGCCACATGTCGGCAGATCAGTAAATTTGGAATTTAATACCTAGTATGGTACTTTAGAACGAGTTTCTTGATAAAATGAGAAAGGAAGTAACGAAGTAATAAAGGTGTTGTGTAGGGCCTGCACTAACAAGCTCAAGGTGAGTAACTAGCAAGTTGAATCGAAAGACAGATAAGAAAAAGAAGCTACGGGAGTGTACTTACAGACCAGTACTCATACATATAGAAAACATAATCTCAAGAGTAGAGTATAAGAAGAATTTATATTAGAACAGATCCGAGTTGCGTTGCATGTCAGAGAAATATTATCGGTCTGATAGACGTGAGGGATATAAGAGTGGAACGTTGATGGTGTGTTAGCAGTTATCGAGCAATTATGATCAAACGATGGTGAGGTAAGATTACCCTGTGCCTAGTGTTGTCATCGTGAATACATTATATAACACCTAAGATCTTGATACTGCGTAAGAAGCTTGAGTTGAACTAGAGATCTATAAAATAATATGATGACGTCGATAGAGTACAAAGATTGACCACCGGGTTTTAGTTGTTAAGTTATATCAAGTTTAAGACTAAAAATGAGCAGATGACGGTTCTTTAATGGAGGAACCATATGACGGAGTCATATTATGAAATAAGACCAAGTGAGTTATAATACAACTAGCCTTAAACACTTAGTAAAGTACCGGGAGGTGTATAAGGGGGGATATCCTAGATCGGATAACTGGAACCTTTCAGAAGATCAGAATGAAAAGAATTGGAATAAATTACCTCACGAAGGCCATCAAAGATTTAGAGATGAGTTAGGTAAGACAACCTTGTGAGACCTTACAAGCGAAGTCGAAAGTGAGTGAAGGACTAGTATCCCTCACCCTATTGGAAAGTGTAACCCTAGTGTTCTGCGGATTCAGTTAGAGGGGTACTTGCCAGACAAAAGTTAGGACATCGACTTAGAGGATCGGGCAGTGCAGCCGGATGATACTGGTGAGATATCTAGTTACCACTCTAGAATGTGATAGCAGGCACTTGTCAGGTCTGCACATGAAAAGATTTCAGAGTTAGTGGATTTATGAAAAGCCGACGAGGCTACCAAGAGTACTATGGATAGTATGAAACATAACCTTTCAGAGACCTTTGTGAAGATAGTTGTAATATAGGGAACGACGAGTTAAGGTTTGACCCTATATCTGTGTATGTTGTCTTACTACTTGCTTATTTCATGCTTGAGTGCTTAGTCAAGATGTGTATTATTGATGACTTTGATATGCGGGATACTCATTTGATGCCTTAAAGGCCGATCAGGATTGTCTTACCCTAAGTTTCGGGACGAAACTTATTTTAAGGGGTACTGATGTAATATCCGGAAATTTTATTTCCGTTTAATTCCGAATCAAATCGGAATTTAAGCCGTTGACGGTTTTCCATTCTATCTAGCAATTCTTTTTCACAAATTTTATCATTTTATGTAGAAGCAATTTCACATAAAATGATAAAATTATACGAACCTCTAATTCCTATAATTACTTATCATTTTATGTAGAATTTAATTCACATAAAATGATAGAATTATATCAAATCCTAATTCTTATAATTATTTATCATTTTATGTAGAATTTATTTCACATAAAATGATAGATTTTTATATTAAACCCTAATCTATCAAACCCTAGTTTATAACATGACTTGTCCTTGACAAAGTCATGACGTCCTTTTGACAAGATCAAGACGAGACCATGACGAGGTTTGACGAGACCATGACGAGATCATGACAAAGTCATGCATGGGCTTGACGAAGCCATGACACGTTTTGACAAGGTTGTGACAAGTTGACAAAACTACATCACTCTTTTGTCTATCTTAGTTCAGCTCACCTCTTCATGTCTAGTAGCTCCAGCCCAGTTGCTTGTCCGCAGCACCAGAAGCCCGTCATCAGTTTGCAAGCCCAGCAAGCTCCAGCTTCAGCCAGCCGTGCGTCCAACGGATCTTGTCCAGCCCAGAAATGCACAGCCAGGTGATGCTCCACACTAGCCCAGAAGACAACCAACTGGCGTGCTCCTCCTTCAGCAGGTCCAGCCCGTCAGCTTCAGCCATACCAGCGCAGGAAGCCCATTCAGCCCAACAATGCAAGCATGTGCCAGCTCACACCCACATAACCACGTACATATCTCCTTACCTTCACTCACCCAAGAATCACGCAGCAATTCTCGCCAGAAAGATGTCCAGATCCACTCACCGAGTCCCTCCCTCTGTGTACAGTTTTGTAACAGCCGGAACCAGGCGTCTTCTCAAGCCTCCCCATCGGGTCCTTCTAGAAAGGATCGGTTCTCTCAATCAACACCTTCAGTGCAGCAGCAAGACCCTGTCGTCGCCTTCTGCATCTCACCCAACCGACCCCTCCCTGGTTCACTCGCAGCAGACGAAGGACACTAGAGAGGAGCATGATGGCCAGCCTTCTGCACCCAACACCGTCTGAGCAGGCCTGAGGCGATCTGGCGCCACCATACGAGCCCTTCTCCTTGGCTGCTTGTGTACCATGAGAAAGGTAAGACCCTACCTGTCCACCTCTTCACTTCTTCCTTTCCCTGCCTACTGAACCGAAGTGGGTTCTTCTTTTGTGTTCTTCTGTGGGTACCAATGCAGCAAGGAACCGGAGGTTCTCTATACACAGGAACAACAATAGCTGCCCATTTGTCCTCCCCTCGTTACCCACGTGATGAACTCTCTCCCTTGCTGTTGTAAAGACCCTTGGTGAGTGTTCTTTGTCACTATTGTACCGTACCTAGTTGAGAATGAAAATTCGAGATAGAAGATGTTAGTGTCGTGGGGTGGAATTATAGTAGCAGAGGCCTGGTTGAGTTTAGTGTAGTTTGCTTCTCCTGAGTGTCGAACTGGTGACCACTGGGTAGATTAGAAGTGAGGACTTCTGCATGCCTTTAGATTTCAGGATGCTGTTAGAAACTGCTAGTTTGGAGGATGGGTTTTGATACTGTAGAAACGTAATCCACCGTTCCAATTTTAGTATGATATAGAAGGACATGCATAGTATGATCTATTAAAAGTTGGGGTCGATCCAACGGTCGGATCTAGATCTATGAAGTTCCAAAGTAGGCTAGTTGTGCAGTTTGGTATTTTGCAGGTATTTGGCTAAGTATAAGAGATTTTGTGTGGTGTAGCCAACTTGGAATTTTTGTGTGGGATTAACTATTGATGCTTTATGAGTTCTGTTTCTTTTAATGAGTAGAATGCATTGCATAGAGAGAATAGATATTTTATTTGGGATTTTTAGATTTTGGTACGAGTGTTTTAAGTGAGGTCAAAGTGAGACCTTAGTGAGTTTTCATGGAAGTCAAGAAGTTGGAAAAATTTTCAACTTAACGGGATCTCCCTTGTGAGTGTTAGATGGTGTTTTGGACATCATAAGAAGTTTTAGAAATATTCTAGGAATATTTCTAGGGTTTTAAGACCTAGGGGGTAAAATAGTCTTTTTACCCTTATGAGGGTATTTCGGTAATTTTCTTATGATCCATTAAATATCTTAGAAGTCGGAGACTTCTAAGAAAGTGAGATTATTATTAATTCACTTGCCTTGTATAACAGGCGGTTGCGTTTCTACGGTTACAGACCGAGTCGAGATAACGAGAATCGAGTTTCGATTCAGGTAAGTCCTTTGGGCTTACTTAGCTGACTGCTAAATATGAGTATAAATGATGATGGTGGTGTGTGATTGAAATGTTAGAGAGATAGGTTGTGATATATAATTACCGACCTATATTTTGGCCTAAGAGTAACGGGCGGTGGCATTCTGCTCAGTAGCTCGCGGGGCGCTGGGGGTTTCTTTCGGGACTAGTCCATACGTGGTTTGTAGTGATGCTACCAATGGAAGTCAGCTAGACCTACACCAGTTGGATAAGGAACGGAGGCGAGAACTAATAATAATTCTCGTGCCACAACTTAAATTGAATAATGTGAATCACTTAATAATAGATAATAAACGGTTGAGTGCCAGCATGATGTTTGCTTATTTTGTTTCTGCTTGTGTTTGTGCTGTTATCTTTTTGCTTATATTTGGATAGTTAGCTAACGGTTTATCCGTGTTGTAGATCTGTAGAGATAGACAGTTGCAGAGAGATCCGGAACGGATGGTCAGCCGGGTCCACGTACTCATTAGATGGGGACGGGGGAGTCTTCCATACGTCATGCATGTTATGTATCTTTATATATGTTTGTAAGGCTGTCACATGTGTACGTTTATACCATTAAAAATATTATGTTTTTAGAAACTGTTTTAAATACATTTGTGCCTTGTTGTAAGATCCAAGTAATGTTGTTGTTAAACCAAGGTCGGGACCCATTGTGAGGTCCTAACCAGTAGCTCCCCGAGTTCCGTTAAGGACATAACATAACTATAATTTCTACTAATCTTCGGCATATATTTATCTGTATCGTATATTTTTATAATCAAGCTAATAAGTCAACATAAGTTAAAAACCTAAAGTTTATACTAAGCATACTGAGATCCGCGGTAGTAGTGGTGGTCAGCCGTACTTTTCTATTCCCAACCAGACTATGCATGCATTTGAAAACCAAAATTCCTTTTTAAAAACTCAGATCCCTTTCGGGTTCTGCTCAAATACCTATTCGGTCTTTCAAAAGATTTCAAGTGTCATTGTTGCCAACCTAGAGCTCTGATACCATGTTGTAACACCCCGAATTCTCAGAACTCGGGGCATTACTGGTTAGGACCTCACAATGGGTCCCGATCTCAGTTTGACAACAATTTTACTAGGATCTTGCAACAAGACACAAATAAGAAAAACCGAAATTCATAAAAATGTATTTTTAACAAGATGAATGCAACAAAGTCTAACAGCCGATAATACTTAAACGACGGAAAAGACTAACTGTCTTAACAAGAGGAAAGAACAACAAAGCAACAACTCAAACCCCCACTCTAAGGAGTACGGAGACCCGGCTGACCACTACTTCCGGATCACTCAGCTGCTGTTCTAACCTGCAGTAAACCTAAAAACACAACAAAACAACCATTAGCTAGTTATCTAAACATTAGGAGAATAATAATAGCACACACACACATAAAATAATAAACACTCATCATGCTTTCAAACAATCCATTTATTATCTTCATTTAAGTCATTCACTCTAATGATACTTATTTTGTGACACGAGGGATTCCCAAACCTTGTCTCCGCCCCCGTGTACCCATCACGAGTGGATCCGATGCATCTCACCGTGTACCTGTATGGTCTGGGTATAGAGAACCTCCCAGTCTCCTGGCAGAGCTGGGCAGTGATGTCACGGCCCGTTATACATACACTTGGGCCTTAACACATAATAACGACGGTCATCCTAACAAGTTGTTATTATAAACACACATCGCACACACCACCATTATCATTCAACTAACATCCAGAAACCGGCTAAGTAAGTCACATGGACTTACCTGAATCAAATCACACTCTATCAAACTCAACTCGGTCCGTACTCGTGGTAACTCAAACGCCTGTCAAATAAGGCATGTGGATCAAAAACACATCCCCAAACTCTTAGAAGTTAAAAACTTCTAAGTTGTACAATCTCATGAAGAAAATTTACGAAAAAGTTTCTCTTAGGTTAAAAAGACCATTTTGCCCTTGAACTCGAAACTCCGAGAAGTCTATCATTAAATTATAATATTTTCTCTTAGAACTTACTTTCATACTCTGATTCTCAAGGACAGTTTACTAGAGATAAAAAGATTAACAAAGTTCTAGAATTTCAAAAGGGTTGCTAAGGTCCGACCTTTACACTTAGGCTACTAGGTCTAAAGGTCAAATCTTAAACATACTCGTCAAAAAGAACAACGTCCTTCCCTTTTCAAGATTAGGTAATAACCTCACAAATCCACCCTTTTACTATCAACCCTCATAAAGCCTTAGACTATTGCTCACTCTACCTCCGTCCATACTGTCGATCAATCCCGTTCTGTAACACCCCGAATCCGCGGGACTCGGGATGCTACGGGTTGGGACCTCACAATGGGTCCCGACCCTTAGCTTGACAACAATTTCACCGGATCTTTCAACATGGCACAAATAAAGGCAAAACCGAAATTCCTTTTTAATGCAAATGATAAGAAACCCGAAGGAAAACAACAAAAGACTTCAGCCGATAAACAACACCAAAGACCAAAACGCCATACACGCGGCATACCAACATAATAAACGCAGAATAAAACACAACCCGACTCCAACCAAAACCCACTCCTAAAATGTACGGAACCCCGGCTGCCCACTCTTCCGGATCTCTCGGCCGCAATCCTAACCTGCAAGGCAATCTACAACAATCGGTATAAAACCGTTAGCTAATATTCGAAGCATTAGAATCAAGGTGAAAGGCACAAACACAAGTAAATCAACATAACACACAATGTACACCAAATCACACAAGTCCGGTTTATTATCTTTTTATTATTAAGTCGTATCCCGTTCTAATTCAACTTCTTTTGTGACACGAGAATCTCCCGAAACTCGCCTCGGTCCCCACTTACCGCATGGAACGGTGGATGCCTCCGACCGTCTAACCACACGGGCTAGTCGCCAAGAACCTCCTAACTCTACGCAAGAGCTAGACAAGTTGTCACCGCCCGTTATCATACACTTGGGCCAAATAATATATAAAGGTCGGTAATCCTAATTCCGGTTTTATAAGTTATAATGAAAGCGATAAAACACACACCACCAAACACGCATCGAATCTAATACATAGAATACGAGCTAAGTAAGTCCGGAGACTTACCTGTCACAAAGCTAAACCCGATAACCACCGCTCTCAACTTCCCGTAGGAAGACACTCAATGCCTGGTCAAAACAAGGCACACAATCAACATCTCTCTCACATGCTAGAAGTCCTTAGACTTCTAGTACAAATGATCTCGCAAGATCGTAACTCATAACAACATACTAGGATAAGCCAATCCTACAAACTCCAAACTCCCACAAGATCATACAACCCCAACTCGAGCCTCAAAACGCTCACAACATCAATCATATAACTCAAAGCCTTATAACAACCTCACAAGATAACCAATCATCTCAAGCCTTAGAACAATCAAACCTCAAAACTCACCTAAAGTCCAAACCACTATATGGTATTCACTCTAAGTTATGCGAGATCCAACCTAGCATGATACTATCACTAAACACAACTAGATCGAGGAAGAAGGTACTCACACGAGGTCAAAGGCGAAAAACGATCTACGGATGTCGAGTATGGATTCGTTGGCCTTTATCGGGGCGCTTTCGGACCTAAAACCAAAGGTAAGCAAATTTAGCTTATACGCTAAATTTGAGCGGAAGATTTAACATAAATAAATCTAAGGAAAGCGCTTTCAAAACGAAGGTTAAAAACAACACCGCTCAACCATTTTCCGGGACAAAATACACTTATATGAGCATGGGTCATTTTCCGCAAATAAGAATATGGGTCAAAACTTGTAATTTACATGCATATGGCATTATAGCTAAATCTCAAAAATCTGGGTCATAAATGTAAATAAGAAATCTGGCCAAAATATGTAAATAATTCCAGCAGGGGTATATTTGTAGAAAACATAAATCTGGGCCATTGATATAAATACAAAAGATAGGGTACAAATTGTAATAACATAAAACAAGAGGGTCCCAATTTAAAATGTTGGAAAGGGTTTCTTTGAAACCCAGATGACGATGGCGGCGGCTCCAACAAGGGCCTCACCTTGGAAACGACGGCAGGGGCTTTGGCAACGACACTGCAAGGCGAAGGCACATGGTCTCTTCCCCGGTGGTGCAGCGAAGGTGGAACTCCGATCTCCGGCGACGTTTGAGCTCCAGAGAAAAAGGTGAAGAGACGGGTGGAGAAGATGAAGTGCAGATAGGGGAAGGTATGGCTTCTCATCTTCATGGATTCAGACGGGTGCGAGCCAAAGGTGGCGCGCGAGGCTGGGCGATGCCGGTGGTGGCCTCCGTTCCTAGTTCCGGTTGTTGTAGAGAAGGTGCGGCATACATGGCTCAATGTTGAGCGTTACAGAGGTGTTCGATCAGAATCAGGAGAAGGGGAGTGGACTATCTGAGTGTTGTTCCGTGAGCTGCGTGAAGAGAGGGAGTAGAGGAGGGCTCGATTGTGGCGTGCGTTGCTGCGCTTCTCCGGCTTCGAGTGGCGGCAGGTCACTCCGACGGCGACAGAGTGAGTCAAGGTCTGGATCTGTGCGGCTGCAGAGGGATCTGTGCAGAAGAATTTGTGCGGCTGCTGCTATTCCTACCCATATGAGAGCCCGGAGGTGCGAGGCAGCGTTCGTCCTGAATGTCCGGGTCACGAAGTCTACGGGGAAGGGTTGGAGCTGCCTCTTGCGGCGTGAAGGGAGGGAAACCGAGGGAGAGGGTGAGAGGTTGTGGCGTGAAGGGTGAGTGTGAAAGACTGGGTACGTTGGTGAGGGGGTAGGGCACAAGGGTGAGGACAGAG
>BSUD01000465.1:0-17704 GCA_033239045.1 Fagopyrum esculentum | reverse complement strand
CTCCCACAAGATCATACAACCCCAACTCGAGCCTCAAAACGCTCACAACATCAATCATATAACTCAAAGCCTTATAACAACCTCACAAGATAACCAATCATCTCAAGCCTTAGAACAATCAAACCTCAAAACTCACCTAAAGTCCAAACCACTATATGGTATTCACTCTAAGTTATGCGAGATCCAACCTAGCATGATACTATCACTAAACACAACTAGATCGAGGAAGAAGGTACTCACACGAGGTCAAAGGCGAAAAACGATCTACGGATGTCGAGTATGGATTCGTTGGCCTTTATCGGGGCGCTTTCGGACCTAAAACCAAAGGTAAGCAAATTTAGCTTATACGCTAAATTTGAGCGGAAGATTTAACATAAATAAATCTAAGGAAAGCGCTTTCAAAACGAAGGTTAAAAACAACACCGCTCAACCATTTTCCGGGACAAAATACACTTATATGAGCATGGGTCATTTTCCGCAAATAAGAATATGGGTCAAAACTTGTAATTTACATGCATATGGCATTATAGCTAAATCTCAAAAATCTGGGTCATAAATGTAAATAAGAAATCTGGCCAAAATATGTAAATAATTCCAGCAGGGGTATATTTGTAGAAAACATAAATCTGGGCCATTGATATAAATACAAAAGATAGGGTACAAATTGTAATAACATAAAACAAGAGGGTCCCAATTTAAAATGTTGGAAAGGGTTTCTTTGAAACCCAGATGACGATGGCGGCGGCTCCAACAAGGGCCTCACCTTGGAAACGACGGCAGGGGCTTTGGCAACGACACTGCAAGGCGAAGGCACATGGTCTCTTCCCCGGTGGTGCAGCGAAGGTGGAACTCCGATCTCCGGCGACGTTTGAGCTCCAGAGAAAAAGGTGAAGAGACGGGTGGAGAAGATGAAGTGCAGATAGGGGAAGGTATGGCTTCTCATCTTCATGGATTCAGACGGGTGCGAGCCAAAGGTGGCGCGCGAGGCTGGGCGATGCCGGTGGTGGCCTCCGTTCCTAGTTCCGGTTGTTGTAGAGAAGGTGCGGCATACATGGCTCAATGTTGAGCGTTACAGAGGTGTTCGATCAGAATCAGGAGAAGGGGAGTGGACTATCTGAGTGTTGTTCCGTGAGCTGCGTGAAGAGAGGGAGTAGAGGAGGGCTCGATTGTGGCGTGCGTTGCTGCGCTTCTTGATAGCATGAATTATAGTCTATATTTTGGGGTTTGTTTGGACGTTTTATCTTTCATAATCTGCATGTTTGTATGTACATTATGTGATTTTACTACCATTTCATCTACCTTTGCGAGAATCGAGGTCTACACCTAGTTTCGTTGTAATTGCAGGTAATATGGTACGTTTTGCATCGAAAAGGAGCAAAAGGAGTCAAGAGTCATTTGGAGCTACATTGAGGAGCAAAAAGGAATCCTTCAGGAAGCATAGCCATGATTAAAGATTTACTTTGGACCAGTTTTGAGAGATTCTACACTCAGTTATGAGTCACCTCGGTTGACCAGAGATTCATCTCGACCGAGGCGATCCAGAGACGCCGACTCGACCGAGGCGAACACCTAGGACGCGGCGAGAATATTTTATTCTTGGCTGAGATCTTTTAAAATTGGAAAGTGATCTTATATTCTTGGGCTGAGCTTCTAGAAAGAAGGAGATATGCAGAATCATATATTTTACCTATTTTTATGGGAATATATCTTCTTAAGATTTCTTATCTTTGGAGGGTTATTTTTCCTATAAAAAGGGTTGGATTTTCCACAAATCCGAAAATGCTTAGAGGCTGCATACACCGCATACAATCAGCTATCAGCGCAGCAGCCGCATCCTACTCCAATTTGGGAGATTCGAAGAACCTTTTTGAAGGTTGAAGGAAGATTGAAGACTATAGCTTTATAGCTTTTTGGAGGGTTTTGTAAGATTGTCTTCAATTCCTTTCCTTGTTGTCTTGTCTTATTGGATCATTATCCAAGGAACGATTTTGTGTGATATTTGATTCAGTTATTGAAGTGTTTTCATTAAATTCTTCTTTATTCAAATATTCACCTTCTTCCCATATATTTAATACTTTCATTATGATGATGAGTGGCTAATTTCCTTGTGTGATTCTAGGGTGATTGGCTGAAGGTTGTGGGAAAAACAATGATAGAATGATCTTAATCACAGTAGGATCCTGAAAGTTCGAGTCTTTAACCTTAACCCTAAGCATCTCGTTCAGTCGATGAACATCTCGGCCGGGGTGGAAACTGGCTGACCGAGGTGGCTTATCCGATCCTTAACTGAGAGTTAATGTGTTAGAGTTTGCCAAATCCTATTCTTATTATACCTTTCTGGTTCAAAGCAAGCTTAGGATGAGACTTACCCGGTAATTCCTTAGTTTGTATACCAACGATCATAAGTGTAGGTAATAAAGGCTTGTCCTTTATTGGGGTTTGAGTGTGCTTCCATCCCATCTTTGTGAGTTAGCCTGAGACTTACCCGGTAAAGGTTGATTCTATTCCCTTAGATGGTGTGTTAGTTTGAGGCAATAGTTCTTTATCTTAATTCCTTGAGACTTACCCGGTAATAGGAGTTACGGTTTGGGATTAGTGTGTAGTGAGACTTACCCGGTGATCTACTCCACTTTAGAAACACCTTCCCCATGCAAAAATCTCAGCTTTGTCCGCTTATCTATAGATCTTGAGTTGGAACCACAACTAGATGCTTTAATCCCTAGAATTGCATGTTTGCTTTATTTGACATCTTATTCATCTTTGATTGTATTACTTGCTCTTGTGGTTAGCATCAACACTAGCATACCGTATTGGACTTTGTTTCACTAAGTCCCTGTGATCGACCCCTGGAATTTTCTTGCTTTTACTACGATTGACCCGTACACTGCGGGTTCGCATCCTTGTTTTAAGCTTAAGTCTAGGGTTATAAATTTAAAGCTTGCACACACCGTTTGGAGCGAACAAGTTTTTGGCGCCGTTGCCGGGGACTTGGTCTAGACCGAGCCGGTACGGTTTGCTTTCGGGGCGCTTGCCCCTGTTGCTACTAACTACTCTTTCTATGAGTTTTGTAGTTTTCAGGATTTCTTATGGCTATGTTTGATCCAGCCTGGATAGCAAGACAAAATGCTAGGGCAGATCATTATGAATACTTGGAGGAGAAGTACTCCTTCTATTGGTTCAACAATGAATGGGAAAGAGAAGAGGCCATTCAGCATGAACTTGCGATATGGGATGAGAAGAATGTCCCTAAAAAGACTTATGAGCAACCTCTTGAAGATTCTCTCGAATCTAGGTTGGAGAAGTTAATGAAGAAGGTGACGGAGCTCAAGGAAAGCACCCTATCCTATGCTAAACCGGAAGAGGAGCATAAGGAAGTGTTGCACGTTTCGAGCATACCTCCAGTCAAACCAGAAGTTTCTCCTGAAGCTTCTGAGGGAGAAGATGTGGAAGATCTCGATCTGACTGTTGAGACCTCGGTCGAGGTAGAAGAGACCTCGGTCGAGATGATGGAAGAATCTGCAGAACCGGAAGAGGCAGATGCAGAAGACTTTAGCCAAATTACTGAGATTATGGTCAAGGTGGAAGAAAGACCAGCAGAACTGAGAGAGATTTCGTGGGTGGATTATCAACCCAACACGAAACTTGCCTCAAGCTTTGGAGAACTTTGCAAGGTACGTTCTCCTACTTCATTTGAATTCCCTATTAATATTTCTGAATTTTTCAGGAATGCACCGGAAAGTTGGAGGTCTCTTCCGAAAGAACCTCCTAAAATCAAGATGAAGTCTTCCTTGAAATTGTTGGAAGAAGAAGCTCCTTGGATTATAAGGAGTGGAGTTTGCAAACACTACACCGCTAAGTCGATGAAGTATCTCTTGTTCAAGTATGGGGTCCCTCGCATGCTCAGGACCCTGTACCATCCCCAAGCTATAGATGGGGAAGCTGCTATGATTCTCGAGAAACTATTTTCTCGATCAAGGAAAGGATGGGACGCAAGGCTAGATTATGTCCCATTGAAGTGCAGGAAGTCTAGAAGGATTCCGGTGAGAATCAAACCGTACAAGCTTGTACGTGGGAGATCTTACCATTTGCCGGTGAAATTAGGAACCGGAACCTTTTTGGAAGAATTTTATGATGGATGTGATGAGCACTCCATGGTGTTCAAGGTACATTGAGTAATTCTATGGAGAAGGGTCCAGCTAGCGACCTTAAACCAAGCGCTTCTTGGGAGGCAACCCAAGGTATTGCTTTCTTTCCCCTTTCTAGTTTAGTTTAGATAGTTGCTTTGTTTTTGTTTTCCTCTAGACAACAACCAGGTATTCCAAAAGGAAGGATCACAGTTCAGGAGCTACACTAGAAGAACGAAGTTTCGAGAAGTTGAGGAAACGAGCTTTACTGAGATACATCTCGGGGACTGTCAGAACACCTCGACCGAGATGTACTTCGCCAACCGAGATGGTCTTATCTGGGAGCTGTTTCTTACTTCTTCATGCAGTTTAGCTATGTTCGGTGCGTATCCTGTCCTTAGACTTATTTCGACCCACTGGGACAGTGTGTCCCAAGTGTGGGGTGTTTATGTATTATTTGATATTTTATGCTTCAGTTGCTTCTACATGTTTATCTGATATTACATGCATACATACAGGTTATTTGATTAAGAAAAACGTCGAAAAAAAAATGGTTTTTTAAAAAAATTTTTTGACCTCGACCGAGTCAGTATTGGCCAAACGAGGCATTTCACCTCGGTTGAACCAAGAACATCTCGACCGAGGTGGCGTAACTGAGAGTTTTCGAAAACGATTTTTGTGTTACTTATCTGGATATGATCTCAGTGAAGATCTTGTTTACTGACTGGTTTTAAATTCTTTATATGTTTGAAATGTTTTATGATATGTTTAAGTTGCTAAATGCTTTGTTTGAAATTATTAGCATGTTTAATACTTTGTTTTATCCAAATTATGTTGAATTTGAAGGTTGACACCGCAGGATAAGTTCTCTCACTTTCTTCTTGGAAAGACCAAGGCAATTCATTCTCTTCTTCTTCTTCTTCTTGATCATGCTTAGCCCCTCATATACATATTGCCTCCCTTTACCTATCCGGGAATTTGGAAGCAAGCGAAGTGGTGAAAGCAAGTCAAAAGTTGAGAAGTGGCTGAAAGTGAAAGTGTTAGAAAGCAATAATAGGTTTGGGGAAGTCAATCATGAAGATGAGTAACTCGGCACCATTCACATAGCCGGGTGTTTGTGTCTTGCCAAAATCGGATTGAGCGATATTCCTAACGGGTCATGGTATGTGCATCAAGGGTTTGATGCATCTCAAGAAATTGATGATTGCGGATTTCCTAGGCTTCGGTTATTGTGCACCTCTATCCATGCATCCCAAAAAGTAAAGTAAAAAAAAGAAAAAGTGTGAGATAAGCAAAGCTTATTGGTGGAAGATGTTGAAAGTCGAAGTGAAAGTGAAGTTCATCCTTTTCCCGGATTCTAGCACCACATTACCTACATACATCCCTACCCTACACGTTTCTTGACCTTTTCTTTTGGGAAGCCCTTGAGACCTTGAGCTTGTTGATTGACTTAGCGGTTTAAATCGGATTATACATGATTAATTTTGATAATTATGATTTATTATGCATTCTATGATTTTATGCAAAGATGAACAACTTTCCTATATTTATAAAATGTTTTGATCATATTGAGTTTTTAATTTCCAGGAAGTACTCTCTTAGAGTGATCTATGATAATTCCACACCATAAAAATGTTTTTTGAAAGACTTTTCATTGATTTTCTTGACTTATAATCCATTCTATCTTGATTTCTATATGAGGAACTTGCTTAGGGACAAGCAAGGGCTAAGTATGGGGTATTTTGATAGCATGAATTATAGTCTATATTTTGGGGTTTGTTTGGACGTTTTATCTTTCATAATCTGCATGTTTGTATGTACATTATGTGATTTTACTACCATTTCATCTACCTTTGCGAGAATCGAGGTCTACACCTAGTTTCGTTGTAATTGCAGGTAATATGGTACGTTTTGCATCAAAAAGGAGCAAAAGGAGTCAAGAGTCATTTGGAGCTACATTGAGGAGCAAAAAGGAATCCTTCAGGAAGCATAGCCATGGATTAAAGATTTACTTTGGACCAGTTTTGAGAGATTCTACACTCAGTTATGAGTCACCTCGGTTGACCAGAGATTCATCTCGACCGAGGCGATCCAGAGACGCCGACTCGACCGAGGCGAACACCTAGGACGCGGCGAGAATATTTTATTCTTGGCTGAGATCTTTTAAAATTGGAAAGTGATCCTATATTTTTGGGCTGAGCTTCTAGAAGGAAGGAGATATGCAGAATCATATATTTTACCTATTTTTATGGGAATATATCTTCTTAAGATTTCTTATCTTTGGAGGGTTATTTTTCCTATAAAAAGGGTTGGATTTTCCACAAATCCGATCATGCTTAGAAGCCGCTTACACCGAAATACAGGCTGCATACACCCGCTATCAGCGCAGCAGCCGCATCCTACTCCAATTTGGGAGAGAGTTGAAGAACCTTTTTGAAGGTTGAAGGAAGATTGAAGACTATAGCTTCATAGCTTTTTGGAGGGTTTTGTAAGATTGTCTTCAATTCCTTTCCTTGTTGTCTTGTCTAGTTGGATTATTATCCAAGGAACGATTTTGTGTGATATTTGATTCAGTTATCGAAGTGTTTTCATTAAATTCTTCTTTATTCAAATATTCACCTTCTTCCCATATATTTAATACTTTCATTATGATGATGAGTGGCTAATTTCCTTGTGTGATTCTAGGGTGATTGGCTGAAGGTTGTGGGAAAAACAATGATAGAATGATCTTAATCACAGTAGGATCCTGAAAGTTCGAGTCTTTAACCTTAACCCTAAGCATCTCGTTCAGTCGATGAACATCTCGGCCGGGGTGGAAACTGGCTGACCGAGGTGGCTTATCCGATCCTTAACTGAGAGTTAATGTGTTAGAGTTTGCCAAATCCTATTCTTATTATACCTTTCTGGTTCAAAGCAAGCTTAGGATGAGACTTACCCGGTAATTCCTTAGTTTGTATACCAACGATCATAAGTGTAGGTAATAAAGGCTTGTCCTTTATTGGGGTTTGAGTGTGCTTCCATCCCATCTTTGTGAGTTAGCCTGAGACTTACCCGGTAAAGGTTGATTCTATTCCCTTAGATGGTGTGTTAGTTTGAGGTTATAGTTCTTTATCTTGATTCCTTGAGACTTACCCGGTAATAGGAGTTACGGTTTGGGATTAGTGTGTAGTGAGACTTACCCGGTGATCTACTCCACTTTAGAAACACCTTCCCCATGCAAAAATCTCAGCTTTGTCCGCTTATCTATAGATCTTGAGTTGGAACCACAACTAGATGCTTTAATCCCTAGAATTGCATGTTTGCTTTATTTGACATCTTATTCATCTTTGATTGTATTACTTGCTCTTGTGGTTAGCATCAACACTAGCATACCGTATTGGACTTTGTTTCACTAAGTCCCTGTGATCGACCCCTGGAATTTTCTTGCTTTTACTACGATTGACCCGTACACTGCGGGTTCGCATCCTTGTTTTAAGCTTAAGTCTAGGGTTATAAATTTAAAGCTTGCACACACCGTTTGGAGCGAACAAGTTTTTGGCGCCGTTGCCGGAACAAGAACTTCGTATGTACCTAAGAACACAAACCTGCAAGAACACTCAAGCAGAAAAATTAATAGCAAAAGCAAGAACAGTCCCCGGCAACGGCGCCAAAAACTTGTTCGCTCCAAACGGTGTGTGCAAGCTTTAAATTTATAACCCTAGACTTAAGCTTAAAACAAGGATGCGAACCCGCAGTGTACGGGTCAATCGTAGTAAAAGCAAGAAAATTCCAGGGGTCGATCACAGGGACTTAGTGAAACAAAGTCCAATACGGTATGCTAGTGTTGATGCTAACCACAAGAGCAAGTATACAATCAAAGATGAATAAGATGTCAAATAAAGCAAACATGCAATTCTAGGGATTAAAGCATCTAGTTGTGGTTCCAACTCAAGATCTATAGATAAGCGGACAAAGCTGAGATTTTTGCATGGGGAAGGTGTTTCTAAAGTGGAGTAGATCACCGGGTAAGTCTCACTACACACTAATCCCAAACCGTAACTCCTATTACCGGGTAAGTCTCAAGGAATTAAGATAAAGAACTATTGCCTCAAACTAACACACCATCTAAGGGAATAGAATCAACCTTTACCGGGTAAGTCTCAGGCTAACTCACAAAGATGGGATGGAAGCACACTCAAACCCCAATAAAGGACAAGCCTTTATTACCTACACTTATGATCGTTGGTATACAAACTAAGGAATTACCGGGTAAGTCTCATCCTAAGCTTGCTTTGAACCAGAAAGGTGTAATAAGAATAGGATTTGGCAAACTCTAACACATTAACTCTCAGTTAAGGATCGGATAAGCCACCTCGGTCAGCCAGTTTCCACCCCGGCCGAGATGTTCATCTAAGCTTGCTTTGAACCAGTTTCCACCCTAGAATCACACATGCAATCTCAGATAACTCACAAAGATGGGATAGAATCATCCTTGTTTTAAGCTTTTGACTGCCTAGGGTTAGAGGCTGACCTTAGGAGGATGATAGCTACAGTCGGGCTGGATCAGTTTTCTGAGATCCGAGCCCCAGCCTACATAGAGCCGACACTAGAGTTCGTCAGCTCCTTCTCCTACCTACCCACAGAGGGATCTGTGAAGTACCGGCTGATGAGCCGGAACTTCATAGTTCCATTAGAGATATTCAGAGAGATTTTCAGCTTTCCTACCCCTACAGCTGTAGACTTCCCCTCCCGATCCGTAGCTAGGGAGTTTTGGGGTCAGATAGCCCACATCACCACTCACGCAGACAGATGGCGCCCTGGAGATTCCAGGGAGAAGGTCATCTTCCACCCAGCTTTCAGACTCGCCCACCGGATATTCAGCGAGATGCTTCTGGCGCGTACTGAGACGCCCCAGAAGATCAGACAGGGGGAGCTATTCTCACTATACTGCATGGTCACGGGAGGATACCCGGACTTTGGCTTGCTCCTGGCAGAGGATCTGCACAGGATCAAGGCCAAAGGGAAGGGTGATATTTGCTGTGGAGGTCTAGTCACCCACATCGCCGCATACCACGGGATGGATCTCAGTATCTGCACATTGGCGGCGGCTCCGAAGCCGCTGGGTCTGCAGGAGATGATCACGAGGCGGATTCTTGTTCCTCGTGGGTTGACTACACCCTACGTTGCTATGCCTTGGGAGCGGACAGCGCCTCAGGGCATCAGATGGTCTGCACAGTTTTCGGTCTTCGACCCACATTTTTGGCAGACAGCATGGGCCCCGCTGATGGAGGACTACAGAGAGGGAGCAGCTGCAGCTACTGAGGAGGCTGAGGAGGCTGATGAGGAGGATGACGACGAGACGGTTGATGAGAGAGGAGGCGGCGTCCCGATGGACACAGGGACAGACACTGCTGGGACGAGCGCGCCTCCCATTATTGATCTTGATGAGGACGAGGAGGACACTGAGCCAGCGCCGGCTGAGACTTCTCCAGTTAGGCCCGCTAGGCGCAGGAGGCAGAGGGTTAGGGACAGAGCAGCACACCGCCGGATTGATGACCTGACAGATCAGGTTATCGACACTTATGCTGCACTTTCTTTGGATATCCGGGAGATGCAGGAGCGACAGCATCATCAGCACATGATGGCTCAGCTACAGTTCCAGCATGTCATGGGCTATCCCTATGACCCTACTTTGTACCCGTACATGCCACCACCACCACCGGATCAGGACTTCTGAGGAGCTGCAGGATTTTATTTATTTTATTTTTATGCAGTTCGGCTCTTTATCCGGTGAGTCCTCCTTTCTTTCAGACTTTATTTACACCCACTGGGACAGTGTGTCTCAAGTATGGGGTAGTTGATGTATTATCTGACTTATTTGACTTATGATGTATTATTTACCGGATATTTTCATATTCATGCTTTATCTGCATTTATATGTTTATCTGAGATTGCATGCATACTTACAGGTTATTTGATTGAGAAAAACGTCGAAACCGAAAAAAAAAAAAAATGGTTTTAAAAAAATTTTTTAACCTCGACCGGGACAGTTCTGGCAAAACGAGGTGTTTCACCTCGGTTGAACCAAGAACATCTCGACCGAGGTGGGTTAACTGAGAGTTTTCGAAAACGATTTTTGTGTTACTTATCTGGATATGATCTCAGTGAAGATCTTGTTTACTGACTGGTTTTAAATTCTTTATATGTTTGAAATGTTTTATGATATGTTTAAGTTGCTAAATGCTTTGTTTGAAATTATTGGCATGTTTAATACTTTATTTTTATCCAAATTATGTTGAATTTGAAGGTTGACACCGCAGCATAAGTTCTCTCACGTTCTTCTTGGAAAGACCAAGGCAATTCATTCTTCTTCTTCTTCTTCTTCTTGATCATGCTTAGCCCCTCATATACATATTGCCTCCCTTTACCTATCCGGGAATTTGGAAGCAAGCGAAGTGGTGAAAGCAAGTCAAAAGTTGAGAAGTGGCTGAAAGTGAAAGTGTTAGAAAGCAATAATAGGTTTGGGGAAGTCAATCATGAAGATGAGTAACTCGGCACCATTCACATAGCCGGGTGTTTGTGTCTTGCCAAAGTCGGATTGAGCGATATTCCTAACGGGTCATGGTATGTGCATCAAGGGTTTGACGCATCTCGAGAAATTGATGATTGCGGATTTCCTAGGCTTCGGTTATTGTGCACCTCTGTCCATGCATCCCAAAAAGTAAAGTAAAAAGAAAAAGTGTGAAATAAGCAAAGCTTATTGGTGGAAGATGTTGCAAGTCAAAGTGAAAGTGAAGTTCATCCTTTTCCCGGATTCTAGCACCACATTACCTTACATTCATCCCTACCCTACACGTTTCTTGACCTTTTCTTTTGGGAAGCCCTTGAGACCTTGAGCTTGTTGATTGACTTAGCGGTTTAAATCGGATTATACATGATTAATTTTGATAATTATGATTTATTATGCATTCTATGATTTTATGCAAAGATGAACAACTTTCCTATATTTATAAAATGTTTTGATCATATTGAGTTTTTAATTTCCAGGAAGTACTCTCTTAGAGTGATCTATGATAGTTGCACACCATAAAAATATTTTTTGAAAGACTTTTCATTGATTTTCTTGACTTATAATCCATTCTATCTTGATTTCTATATGAGGAACTTGCTTAGGGACAAGCAAGGGCTAAGTATGGGGTATTTTGATAGCATGAATTATAGTCTATATTTTGGGGTTTGTTTGGACGTTTTATCTTTCATAATCTGCATGTTTGTATGTACATTATGTGATTTTACTACCATTTCATCTACCTTTGCGAGAATCGAGGTCTACACCTAGTTTCGTTGTAATTGCAGGTAATATGGTACGTTTTGCATCGAAAAGGAGCAAAAGGAGTCAAGAGTCATTTGGAGCTACATTGAGGAGCAAAAAGGAATCCTTCAGGAAGCATAGCCATGATTAAAGATTTACTTTGGACCAGTTTTGAGAGATTCTACACTCAGTTATGAGTCACCTCGGTTGACCAGAGATTCATCTCGACCGAGGCGATCCAGAGACGCCGACTCGACCGAGGCGAACACCTAGGACGCGGCGAGAATATTTTATTCTTGGCTGAGATCTTTTAAAATTGGAAAGTGATCTTATATTCTTGGGCTGAGCTTCTAGAAAGAAGGAGATATGCAGAATCATATATTTTACCTATTTTTATGGGAATATATCTTCTTAAGATTTCTTATCTTTGGAGGGTTATTTTTCCTATAAAAAGGGTTGGATTTTCCACAATTTCAACATCACGCTATACCACCGATCAGGGTTTACAAGCGCAGCAGCCGCATCATACTCCAATTTGGGAGAGAGTTGAAGAACCTTTTTGAAGGTTGAAGGAAGATTGAAGACTATAGCTTTATAGCTTTTTGGAGGGTTTTGTAAGATTGTCTTCAATTCCTTTCCTTGTTGTCTTGTCTTATTGGATCATTATCCAAGGAACGATTTTGTGTGATATTTGATTCAGTTATTGAAGTGTTTTCATTAAATTCTTCTTTGTTCAAATATTCACCTTCTTCCCATATATTTAATACTTTCATTATGATGATGAGTGGCTAATTTCCTTGTGTGATTCTAGGGTGATTGGCTGAAGGTTGTGGGAAAAACAATGATAGAATGATCTTAATCACAGTAGGATCCTGAAAGTTCGAGTCTTTAACCTTAACCCTAAGCATCTCGTTCAGTCGATGAACATCTCGGCCGGGGTGGAAACTGGCTGACCGAGGTGGCTTATCCGATCCTTAACTGAGAGTTAATGTGTTAGAGTTTGCCAAATCCTATTCTTATTATACCTTTCTGGTTCAAAGCAAGCTTAGGATGAGACTTACCCGGTAATTCCTTAGTTTGTATACCAACGATCATAAGTGTAGGTAATAAAGGCTTGTCCTTTATTGGGGTTTGAGTGTGCTTCCATCCCATCTTTGTGAGTTAGCCTGAGACTTACCCGGTAAAGGTTGATTCTATTCCCTTAGATGGTGTGTTAGTTTGAGGTTATAGTTCTTTATCTTGATTCCTTGAGACTTACCCGGTAATAGGAGTTACGGTTTGGGATTAGTGTGTAGTGAGACTTACCCGGTGATCTACTCCACTTTAGAAACACCTTCCCCATGCAAAAATCTCAGCTTTGTCCGCTTATCTATAGATCTTGAGTTGGAACCACAACTAGATGCTTTAATCCCTAGAATTGCATGTTTGCTTTATTTGACATCTTATTCATCTTTGATTGTATTACTTGCTCTTGTGGTTAGCATCAACACTAGCATACCGTATTGGACTTTGTTTCACTAAGTCCCTGTGATCGACCCCTGGAATTTTCTTGCTTTTACTACGATTGACCCGTACACTGCGGGTTCGCATCCTTGTTTTAAGCTTAAGTCTAGGGTTATAAATTTAAAGCTTGCACACACCGTTTGGAGCGAACACTTCTCCGGCTTCGAGTGGCGGCAGGTCACTCCGACGGCGACAGAGTGAGTCAAGGTCTGGATCTGTGCGGCTGCAGAGGGATCTGTGCAGAAGAATTTGTGCGGCTGCTGCTATTCCTACCCATATGAGAGCCCGGAGGTGCGAGGCAGCGTTCGTCCTGAATGTCCGGGTCACGAAGTCTACGGGGAAGGGTTGGAGCTGCCTCTTGCGGCGTGAAGGGAGGGAAACCGAGGGAGAGGGTGAGAGGTTGTGGCGTGAAGGGTGAGTGTGAAAGACTGGGTACGTTGGTGAGGGGGTAGGGCACAAGGGTGAGGACAGAGAGTTCACTGCGTTAGAGGGGAGGATCGAGGGGTCGGCCTCAGGCTAGGGCCTGGTAGGCTGCAGGGAGGCTAGGTAGGATGGCTATGCTCATTCAGCTGAGAGTGTGGGGATGAGATTGTGGGGATGTATGCTCATTCATAGCTGGGCGGGAAGACCAAAAATAAAAGAAAAGAAAATTAAGGGAAAACTTGATTGAGACACTCGGGACCGGGTTTTCGGATCGGAAAATATTTCCGAACCTTTCCAAAAATAAAAACGGAAAAATAAATATATGGATAAAAAAATATATATAATATGTAAGCTCGAAAAAGATTTAATTTACGACATAAAAATACTCGTAAAAATATTTAAGTCATTTAGCATATCGATAAAATTCGAGAAACTACAAAACGCAAACGCTCCAAAATCTGGGCATTACATCAGATCCCCCTAAAAACAAGTTTCGTCCCGAAACTTGCTATGCGTCGAACTTCTCGGTCCCTATGGCCGAGGTATGAACTCTCAAACTAAGAAGGCTAGACTTTCTAATCTATATACACGAACTGCTTACACCACCAACGCAATCTAATATATATATATATATAGCCGGTCGTAAAACACTTTCCCGCACGGGGCACAAACCAAATATAACATCACATATATATACACCACTCACTTAAGGGAAGAACTTGGTCTAACCCGTCGATTCTATCGAAGCTACTAGCTCAACGTAGAAATCACCCAGAGATACTATCTTCCGTCTTCCTATTAGCCTCATTGGTTCCTCGACTACCACCAGATCATCATGACTGACCACACGTCTCGAAGCATGCATGTACCTCTCGACTGATACATATGAAACATCGGGTGAACACTCCCTACTCTTGGCGGAAACGCCAACTAATAAGACACTTTTCCAACTCGCGCTAAGATCTCAAAAAGGTCAATATATCGAAACTCAACTTCCTTCTCGGGTCTTTCTCAATACATCATTTCCATTATGTTTCTCTTTGATTTCCCTAACAAAGAAGATCAAATCTCCCCATTTACACAGTTGACTTTGGTTCTGGTCAACCCAAACTTTAATGTTACGTTTCTTCAATTCTTGATGTAAGTCTTCAACAATGAAGGAAGTACTTTACTTCTCACTAATTCACTAACGAGACACGTATGCAATTACTTTTACATCGTTCCTTAGTACTCGATCAAGACCTTGTCTTGAAAAATCACTTGTCCACTTCAAACCCATAATACGTCAAGGTAAATCAAAACAGTTGCACCAATGAATCTCTTCTTAACTCTCAGCAACTCTATTGACAATTCTTCGTCCCATTCGGTACTTCATTGTCATCCGGAGTAGGTTACCATAATTGGTGCTATACAACTTCTCTCTTCACATATCTGGTAAAGCTCAGTACATCCAAGAAAACTTGTAACCTCTTTCACATCCTTCGGGGTTGTCATCCCGAGACAACTTGTCATACAACTTCTCTTTTCTTCGAGAGTAGACCAAAATATCTTGCCCGGGGCATAGTAAGCCCGTATGGAATCACTACAAATCAATTGACCCTGGTTGGTCTGGAATGCCGTAATTGCAATATCTCAGTCTCGAATTCTCAATGGTTGACAATCAAATCTTAACTCAATAATAGAAGAGACTACCGACCCTTACAACTGATCGAGTAGATCCTCCATCTATGGTGAGGGATACTTGGTTCTTCATTGTTATCTTGTTCGGCTCACTGTAATCGATGTACAAACGGAGATAACCGTCTCTCTTTTCGCAAATTGGTGTTATACATAACAACTTCAAATCAAGAGTTTAAGATATATTCCAATATGAACTTCAAATCAAGAGTTCAAGATAACGTATTGTGTTCTCTATGGCATTTCAATAATTCTAATGAAATCTTATCACTAAGTTCTTGCAATTGCTCATTCACTTGTTTCCACAACTCATGTCTCTGCACAAGTGTTATTCCATACGTCGCCTTAGACATCAGGATTAAATCAAACTCATCCTTAGTGGAAAAATCCACATTTTGACGTATTGTCATTCGTGACATCTCAGGTTCCATCTATTCTCTTCCCGTCACGTAACGTAATAACTGACACAAGCTTGTCTTATCACTTTACAAGTGGTCATGACACAATTGACCTACCTCGATCTATTGAGGTGATGTCTTTAAGACTCGTGTATTATTCCATCTTCAGCTATGATTGTGTCTATTCTCTTTTAAGGGTCTTTCTTTTCTCGAATCCGTACTGTTCCATCCTTTTTCACCTTGAAGGTGACCTCGTAATAACCTTTTAAAAACCCATACTTATGTGTTGCCATAAGCGTCCTAACTGTAGGGCATAACCATGTCTCATATCAAATCGATCTTATCTTCTTCGCTCTCCCGGTCATCCCAACATGTTGGGAGAGTTCTTCGTATTCCACCTAAGCTTGCATCATTCCTTCGAGTAGGTGTAGAACTACTTCATTTCCTTAAGTAACGTCAATCCGACCGCATAGGTTCTAACCTCAGTCTTTCATATACTTCTCGTACATCTCATGTCGACATCAAACTTCAAGACTTTGGTCTTCTCTTACTCTGGTTAGTCACCTTATGCATCTCTCGGTATCCCATAAACAACTTCACAACCGTGCCAATATGCCCTGTGGAAACGCTAGAACAAATTCCCTATCCAACACCACTAAAATATCCAACTCATTACTTCTCAAGTGCCAACATTATAAGCTCTAAGCTTGCAGCGTTGCCCTAATCAAGGTCCTTCCTTTCACGCCATAGCTACCATGTCTCTTCCACGTGAGTTTGGCGCCTCTCTCTCATCTTTTGCTCGCAAAAACATACCCTCCATTTCCTTAGAAGGATCATACTATGCATCCTCTTATTATACTCCCATCTACGCACCACAAACAATGAAAATATCACCTTCCTCTTGATCGATCTACTAGTTGCCTTCACTATGATGAAACCTTAAAACTTCTAATCCGGGTCGATCTTCCATATGCCGTTCTCATGACATAAGAAAGTCGTAAAGGGTCATCTTCAACCTCCTCTAGGAGGTTTGTAACAACTACTTGCTTGAACTCATTCAACATTATTTGATAAGACAAATGCACTTCCGTTGACGTACTTCTTTACCATTGACATCGACCCACCGCGAATACTTAAAGATCTTGTTGTAGATCCTCTATATGCCCATAGTCTGGTTTACTCATCCCTCTACACTCACCAATAGACAACCCGCACCGGTGCATTCTCAGTTGTCACCGATTGACTTGTATCTGACCTTCTCCGAAGTCAACGACTCATTATTTTACTACACTTCTCATGTTACCATTCTCATGAAGGCTACCCTCCTCGGGGTACCTTACCTTAAATCCATTAGTTCTTTCCCTGTTCCATGCTTTCTTCCTCTTTTGTAAGATAACTATACCTTCTCGACCCTGTTGTGACGTATGACTCACTTTCATAGGCTTAACCTCTCTTCATGATGTTTTGCAAATGCGCTTCTTAATTATTCTGACTTCTGTTAGCATCTACTCGCGTTCCTCTTGGTTGGTATCTTAAGTCTCTCAATCAAAGCTCTTTGTTTCGCCTTTCATCTTCTTGGGATCATCATTTATACACACTTCCTCCTTCTTGGCGTTTCTTAGCCTTATCATTATCACGGAAACCGGTCAACTCCACGTGAATCCCAACCATGCCCTTCTTATTACTCTCGTAATGTTGACAATTCTCTTATTGGTACCTCGTAAGATTAACTTACGGTAACTTAATCTTTCACACATGGCTCGATCACTCTTCTCATCTTGACTCTGATGCTTAGGAGCGTCTAAAGAAAACTTCACATTTAACTACTCGAATGTACCCTTCTCCTCCTAGATTAGTATCTTCAGTTGTCCACGCGTCTTCTTGAAGAACTTCAGTTCGTTATCTCCATTGGTCTCGTCGTCGTTAGATCACGGCTTCTTTAGAACCGCTTCTACACTTTAATGTTGCTCCCTTTTCTTGTATTGTCTCTACCTCGCTTCCTCTTTAGTTGTCTCGAGTTTTCCTTCCACTTGATCGTCTTTCGTTTACCTCATCTCTAATCTTCCTCTTCGACCTTCTCTTAAAGGAGTACAAGAACTCCAAGGTGTTCGCCCGAACGTAGCTCTCAACACGATACTTGAGCATATTCGTCCTCGTATGTAAACTATCCTATGAAAAACGACGTCGTCCAAGGGCGATACTATCATAATAGCACCTCAACTAAAAGGTCTTATATCTACATATGCTACTATATATGATAGGAATACGTATCCATAACTACATAAGTC